>JAVLUU010000807.1:15000-20000 GCA_032206185.1 Columba guinea
AAAGAAAGAAAGAAAGAACGTAGGTAAGAATAAAGAAAGAAAAAAGATAGAAAGAAAGAAAGAAAGAAAGAAAGAAAAAAGAAAGAAAGAAAGAAAGAAAGAAAGAAAGAAAGAAAAAGAAAGAAATTAAAATAAAGAAAGAAAGAAAGAAAAAAGAAAGAAAGAAATAAAAAAGAAAAAGAAAGAAAGAAAGAAAGAAAAAAGAAAGAAAGAAAGAACGTAGGAAAGAAAGAAAGAAAGAAATTAAAAAGAAAGAAGGAAAGAAAGAAAGAAAGAAAGAAAGAAAGAAAGAAAGAAAGAAAAAAGTAAGAAAGAAAAAAAGAAAGAAAGAAAGAAAGAAAGAAAGAAAGAAAAAGAAAGAAAGAAAGAAAGAAAGAACATAGGAAAGAAAGAAATTAAAAAGAAAGAAAGAAAGAAAGAAACAAAGATAGAAAGAAAGAAAGAAAGAAATTAAAAAGAAAGAAAGAAAAAAAAGAAGAAAGAAAGAAAGAAAGAAAGAACGTAGGAAAGAAAGAAAGAAAAAAGAATGAAAGAAAGAAAGAAAGAAAGAAAGAAGAAAGAAAGAAAGAAAGAACGTAGGAAAGAAAGAAAGAAAGAAAGAAAGAAAAAAGAAAGAAAGAAAAAACGTAGGAAAGAAAGAAAGAAAGAAAGAAATTAAAAAGAAAGAAAGAAAGAAAGAAAGAAAAAAGAAAGAAAGAAAGAAGAAAGAAAGAAAGAAAGAACGTAGGAAAGAAAGAAAGAAAGAAAGAAAGAAAAAAGAAAGAAAGAAAGAACGTAGGAAAGAAAGAAAGAAAGAAAGAATTTAAAAAGAAAGAAAGAAAGAAAGGAAGAAAGAAAGAAAGAAAGAAAAAAGAAAGAAAGAAAGAAAGAAAGAAAAAAGAAAGAAAGAAAGAAAGAAATTAAAAAGAAAGAAAGAAAGAAAGAAAAAAAAGAAAGAAAGAAAGAAATTAAAAAGAAAGAAAAAAGAAAGAAAGAAAGAAAGAAAGAAGGAAATTAAAAAGAAAGAAAGAAAGAAAAAAGAAGAAAGAAAGAAGGTAGGAAAGAAAGAAAGAAAGAAAGAAAGAAATTAAAAAGAAAGAAAGAAAGAAAACAGAAAGAAAGAAAGAAAGAAAGAAAGAAAGAAAGAAAGAAAAAAGAAAGAAAGAACGTAGGAAAGAAAGAGAGAAATAAAGAAAGAAAAAAGAAAGAAAGAAAGAAAGAAAGAAAGAAACAAAAAAGAAAGAAAGAAAGAAAGAAGAAAGAAAGAAAGAAAGAAGAAAGAAAGAAAGAAAGAACGTAGGAAAGAAAGAAAGAAAGAAAGAAAGATAGAAAGAAAGAAAGAAAGAAAGAAAGAAAATAAAAGAAAGAAAAAAGAAAGAAAGAAAAAAATAAAAGAAAGAAAAAAGAAAGAAAGAAAGAAAGAAAGAAAGAAAGAAAGAAAAAAGAAGGAAAGAAAAAAATAAAAGAAAGAAAAAAGAAAGAAAGAAAGAAAGAAAGAAAGAAAGAAAGAAAGAAAGAAAGAAAAAAGAAAGAAAGAAATTAAAAAGAAAGAAAGAAAGAAAAAAGAAAGAAAAAACGTAGGAAAGAAAGAAAGAAAGAAAGAAATTAAAAAGAAAGAAAGAAAGAAAGAAATAAGAAAGAAAGAAAGAAAGAAAGAAAGAAAGAAAGAAAGAAAGAAAGAAACAAAAGAAAGAAAGAAAGAAAGAAAGAACGTAGGTAAGAATAAAGAAAGGAAAAAGATAGAAAGAAAGAAAGAAAGAAAGAAAGAAAAAAGAAAGAAAGAAAGAAAGAAAGAAAAAGAAAGAAATTAAAATAAAGAAAGAAAGAAAGAAAAAAGAAAGAAAGAAATAAAAAAGAAAGAAAGAAAGAAAGAAAGAAAAAAGAAAGAAAGAAAGAACGTAGGAAAGAAAGAAAGAAAGAAATTAAAAAGAAAGAAAGAAAGAAAGAAAGAAAGAAAGAAAGAAAGAAAGAAAGAAAGAAAGAAAAAAGTAAGAAAGAAAAAAAGAAAGAAAGAAAGAAAGAAAGAAAGAAAGAAAGAAAGAAAAAGAAAGAAAGAAAGAAAGAAAGAACGTAGGAAAGAAAGAAATTAAAAAGAAAGAAAGAAAGAAAGAAAGAAACAAAGATAGAAAGAAAGAAAGAAAGAAATTAAAAAGAAAGAAAGAAAAAAAAAGAAGAAAGAAAGAAAGAAAGAAAGAACGTAGGAAAGAAAGAAAGAAAAAAGAATGAAAGAAAGAAAGAAAGAAAGAAAGAAGAAAGAAAGAAAGAAAGAACGTAGGAAAGAAAGAAAGAAAGAAAGAATAAAAAATAAAGAAAGAAAAAACGTAGGAAAGAAAGAAAGAAAGAAAGAAATTAAAAAGAAAGAAAGAAAGAAAGAAAGAAAAAAGAAAGAAAGAAAGAAGAAAGAAAGAAAGAAAGAACGTAGGAAAGAAAGAAAGAAAGAAAGAAAGAAAAAAGAAAGAAAGAAAGAACGTAGGAAAGAAAGAAAGAAAGAAAGAATTTAAAAAGAAAGAAAGAAAGAAAGAAAGAAAGAAAGAAAGAAAAAAGAAAGAAAGAAAGAAAGAAATTAAAAAGAAAGAAAGAAAGAAAGAAAGAAAAAAAAGAAAGAAAGAAAGAAATTAAAAAGAAAGAAAAAAGAAAGAAAGAAAGAAAGAAAGAAAGAAATTAAAAAGAAAGAAAGAAAGAAAAAAGAAGAAAGAAAGAAGGTAGGAAAGAAAGAAAGAAAGAAAGAAAGAAATTAAAAAGAAAGAAAGAAAGAAAACAGAAAGAAAGAAAGAAAGAAAGAAAGAAAGAAAGAAAGAAAGAAAGAAAGAAAGAAAAAAGAAAGAAAGAACGTAGGAAAGAAAGAGAGAAATAAAGAAAGAAAAAAGAAAGAAAGAAAGAAAGAAAGAAAGAAACAAAAAAGAAAGAAAGAAAGAAAGAAGAAAGAAAGAAAGAAAGAAGAAAGAAAGAAAGAAAGAACGTAGGAAAGAAAGAAAGAAAGAAAGATAGAAAGAAAGAAAGAAAGAAAGAAAGAAAGAAAGAAAATAAAAGAAAGAAAAAAGAAAGAAAGAAAATAATAAAAGAAAGAAAAAAGAAAGAAAGAAAGAAAGAAAATAAAAGAAAGAAAGAACGTAGGAAAGAAAGAAAGTAAGAAATTAAAAAGAATAAAAGAAAGAAAGAAAGAAAAAAAGAAAGAAAAAAGAAAGAAAGAAAAAAGGAAAAAAGAAAGAAAGAAAGAAAGAAAGAAAGAAAGAAAGAAAGAAAGAAAGAAAAAGAAAGAAAGAAAGAAAGAAAGAACGTAGGAAAGAAAGAAATTAAAAAGAAAGAAAGAATGAAAGAAAGAAATTAAAAAGAAAGAAAGAAAGAAAGAAAGAAAGAAAGAAAGAACATAGGAAAGAAAGAAAGAAAGAAAGAAATTAAAAAGAAAGAAAGAAAGAAAGAAAGAAAGAAAGAAAGAAAGAAAGAAAGAAAGAAAGAAAGAAAGAAAAGAAAGAAAGAAAAAAGAAAGAAAGAAAGAAAGAAAGAAAGAAAGAAAGAAAGAAAGAAAGAAAGAAAGAAAAAAGAAAGAAGAATGAAAGAAAGAAAGAACGTAGGAAAGAAAGAAAGAAAGAAAGAAAGAAAGAAAAAGAAAGAAAGAAAGAAAGAAAGAACATAGGAAAGAAAGAAATTAAAAAGAAAGAAAGAAAGAAAGAAACAAAGATAGAAAGAAAGAAAGAAAGAAATTAAAAAGAAAGAAAGAAAAAAAAGAAGAAAGAAAGAAAGAAAGAAAGAACGTAGGAAAGAAAGAAAGAAAAAAGAATGAAAGAAAGAAAGAAAGAAAGAAAGAAGAAAGAAAGAAAGAAAGAACGTAGGAAAGAAAGAAAGAAAGAAAGAAAGAAAAAAGAAAGAAAGAAAAAACGTAGGAAAGAAAGAAAGAAAGAAAGAAATTAAAAAGAAAGAAAGAAAGAAAGAAAGAAAAAAGAAAGAAAGAAAGAAGAAAGAAAGAAAGAAAGAACGTAGGAAAGAAAGAAAGAAAGAAAGAAAGAAAAAAGAAAGAAAGAAAGAACGTAGGAAAGAAAGAAAGAAAGAAAGAATTTAAAAAGAAAGAAAGAAAGAAAGGAAGAAAGAAAGAAAGAAAGAAAAAAGAAAGAAAGAAAGAAAGAAAGAAAAAAGAAAGAAAGAAAGAAAGAAATTAAAAAGAAAGAAAGAAAGAAAGAAAAAAAAGAAAGAAAGAAAGAAATTAAAAAGAAAGAAAAAAGAAAGAAAGAAAGAAAGAAAGAAGGAAATTAAAAAGAAAGAAAGAAAGAAAAAAGAAGAAAGAAAGAAGGTAGGAAAGAAAGAAAGAAAGAAAGAAAGAAATTAAAAAGAAAGAAAGAAAGAAAACAGAAAGAAAGAAAGAAAGAAAGAAAGAAAGAAAGAAAGAAAAAAGAAAGAAAGAACGTAGGAAAGAAAGAGAGAAATAAAGAAAGAAAAAAGAAAGAAAGAAAGAAAGAAAGAAAGAAACAAAAAAGAAAGAAAGAAAGAAAGAAGAAAGAAAGAAAGAAAGAAGAAAGAAAGAAAGAAAGAACGTAGGAAAGAAAAAAAGAAAGAAAGAAAGATAGAAAGAAAGAAAGAAAGAAAGAAAGAAAATAAAAGAAAGAAAAAAGAAAGAAAGAAAAAAATAAAAGAAAGAAAAAAGAAAGAAAGAAAGAAAGAAAGAAAGAAAGAAAGAAAAAAGAAGGAAAGAAAAAAATAAAAGAAAGAAAAAAGAAAGAAAGAAAGAAAGAAAGAAAGAAAGAAAGAAAGAAAGAAAAAAGAAAGAAAGAAATTAAAAAGAAAGAAAGAAAGAAAAAAGAAAGAAAAAACGTAGGAAAGAAAGAAAGAAAGAAAGAAATTAAAAAGAAAGAAAGAAAGAAAGAAATAAGAAAGAAAGAAAGAAAGAAAGAAAGAAAGAAACAAAAGAAAGAAAGAAAGAAAGAAAGAACGTAGGTAAGAATAAAGAAAGGAAAAAGATAGAAAGAAAGAAAGAAAGAAAGAAAAAAGAAAGAAAGAAAGAAAGAAAGAAAAAGAAAGAAATTAAAATA
>JAVLUU010000807.1:47500-50000 GCA_032206185.1 Columba guinea
AAAGAAAGAAAGAAAGAAATTAAAAAGAAAGAAAGGAAGAAAGAAAGAAAGAAAAAAGAAAGAAAGAAAGAAAGAAATTAAAAAGAAAGAAAGAAAGAAAGAAAAAAGAAAGAAAGAAAGAAAGAAAAAAGGTAGGAAAGAAAGAAATTAAAAAGAAAGAAAGAAAGAAAGAAAGAAAGAAAGAAATTAAAAAGAAAGAAAGAAAGAAAGAAGAAGAAAGAAAGAATGAAAGAACGTAGGAAAGAAAGAAAGAAAGAAAGAAAGAAAGAAAGAAAAAAGAAAGAAAGAAAGAAAGAAAGAAAGAAAGAAAGAAAGAAAGAAAGAAAAAAGAAAGAAAGAAACTAAAAAGAAAGAAAGAAAGAAAAAAGAAAGAAAGAAAGAAAGAAAGAAAAAAGAAAGAAAGAAATTAAAATAAAGAAAGAAAGAAAGAAAAAAGAAAGAAAGAAAGAAAAAAAGAAAGAAAGAAAGAAAGAAAGAAAGAAAAAGAAAGAAAGAAAGAACGTAGGAAAGAAAGAAAGAAAGAAAGAAATTAAAAAGAAAGAAAGAAAGAAAAAAGAAAGAAAGAAAGAAAAAACAAAGAAAGAAAGAAAGAACGTAAGAAAGAAAGAAAGAAAAAAAGAACGTAGGAAAGAAAGAAATTAAAAAGAAAGAAAGAAAGAAAGAAAGAAAAAAGAAAGAAAGAAAGAAAAAAAGAAAGAAGGAAAGAAAGAAAGAAAGAAGAAAGAAAGAAAGAAAGAACGTATGAAAGAAAGAAAGAAAGAAAAAAAAAGAAAGAAAGAGAGAATGTAGGAAAGAAAAAAAGAAAGAAAGAAAGAAATTAAAAAGAAAGAAAGGAAGAAAGAAAGAAAGAAAGAAAAGAGAAAGAAAGAAAGAAAGAAATTAAAAAGAAAGAAAGAAAGAAAGAAAGAAAGAAAGAAAGAAAAAGAAAGAAAGAAAGAAAGAAGGAAAGAAAGAAATTAAAAAGAAAGAAAGAAAAAAAGAAAAAAGAAAGAAAGAAAGAACGTAGGAAAGAAAGAAAGAAAGAAAGAAATTAAAAAGAAAGAAAAAAAGAAAGAAAGAAAGAAAGAAAGAAAGAAAGAAAGAAAGAAAGAAAGAAAGAAAGAAAAAAGAAAGAAAGAAATTAAAAAGAAAGACAGAAAGAAAAAAGAAAGAAAGAAAGAAAAAAGAAAGAAAGAAAGAACGTAAGAAAGAAAGGAAGAAAGAAAGAAGAAAGAAACAAAGAACGTAGAAAAGAAAGAAAGAAAGAAAGAAAGAAATTAAAAAGAAAGAAAGAAAGAAAGAAAGAAAGAAAAAAGAAAGAAAGAAAGAAAAAAAGAAAGAAGGAAAGAAAGAAAGAAAGAAGAAAGAAAGAAAGAAAGAACGTAGGAAAGAAAGAAAGAAAGACAGAAAGAAAAAAGAAAGAAAGAAAAAACGTAGGAAAGAAAGAAAGAAAGAAAGAAATTAAAAAGAAAGAAAGAAAGAAAAAAGAAAAAAGAAAGAAAGAAAGAAGAAAGAAAGAAAGAAAGAACGTAGGAAAGAAAGAAAGAAAGAAAGAAAGAAAAAAGAAAGAAAGAAAGAACGTAGGAAAGAAAGAAAGAAAGAAAGAAATTAAAAAGAAAGAAAGAAAGAAAAAAGAAGAAAGAAAGAACGTCGGAAAGAAAGAAAGAAAGAAAGAAAGAAAGAAAGAAAAAAGAAATAAAGAACGTAGGAAAGAAAGAGAGAAAGAAAGAAAGAAAAAAGAAAGAAAGAAAGAAAAAAAGAAAGAAGGAAAGAAAGAAAGAAAGAAGAAAGAAAGAAAGAAAGAACGTAGGAAAGAAAGAAAGAAAGAAAGAAAGATAGAAAGAAAGAAAGAAAGAAAGAAAGAAAGAAAATAAAAGAAAGAAAAAAGAAAGAAAGAAAGAAAAAAATAAAAGAAAGAAAAAAGAAAGAAAGAAAGAAAGAAAGAAAATAAAAGAAAGAAAGAACGTAGGAAAGAAAGAAAGTAAGAAATTAAAAAGAAAGAAAGAAAGAAAGAAAGAAAGAAAGAAAGAAAGAAAGAAAGAAAGAAAGAAAAAAAGAAAAAAGAAAGAAAGAAAGAAAGAAAGAAAGAAAGAAAGAAAGAAAGAAAGAAAGAAAAAGAAAGAAGAAAGAAAGAAAGAACGTAGGAAAGAAAGAAATTAAAAAGAAAGAAAGAATGAAAGAAAGAAATTAAAAAGAAAGAAAGAAAGAAAGAAAGAACAAGAAATAAAGAAAGAAGGAACGTAGGAAAGAAAGAAAGGAAGAAAAAAGAAAGAAAGAAAGAAAGAAAAAAAGGAAGAAGAAAGAAAGAAAAAAAGAACGTGGGAAAGAAAGAAAGAAAGATAGAAAGAAAGAAAGAAAGAAATTAAAAAGAAAGAAAGAAAGAAAGAAAGAAAGAAAAAAGAAAGAAAGAAAGAACGTAGGAAAGAAAGAAAGAAAGAAATTAAAAAGAAAGAAAGAAAGAAAGAAAGAAAGAAAGAAAAAAGAAAGAAAGAAAAAAGAAAGAAAGAAAGAAAGAAAGAAA
>JAVLUU010000807.1:60000-65000 GCA_032206185.1 Columba guinea
AGAAAGAAAGAAAGAAAGAAAGAAAGAAAGAAAGAAAAAAGAAAGAAAGAAAGAAAGAAAGAAAGAAAAAAGAAAGAAAGAAAGAAAGAAAGAAAGGAAGAAAGAAAAAGAAAGAAAGAAAGAAAGAAAGAAAGAAAGAAAGAAAGAAATTAAAAAGAAAGAAAGAAAGAAAGAAAAAAGAAAGAAAGAAATTAAAAAGAAAGAAAGAAAGAAAGAAAAAAGAAAGAAAGAAAGAAAGAAAGAACGTAGGAAAGAAAGAAATTAAAAAGAAAGAAAGAAAGAAAGAAATTAAAAAGAAAGAAAGAAAGAAGAAGAAAGAAAGAATGAAAGAACGTAGGAAAGAAAGAAAGAAATTAAAAAGAAAGGAAGAAAGAAAGAAAGAAAGAAAGAAAGAAAGAAAAAAGAAAGAAAGAAACTAAAAAGAAAGAAAGAAAGGAAAAAGAAAGAAAGAAATCAAGAAAGAAAAAAGAAAGAAAAAAGAAAGAAAGAAAGAAAGAAAGAAAACAGAAAGAAAGAAAGAAAGAAAGAAAGAAAGAAAGAAAGAAAGAAAAAAGAAAGAAAGAAAAAAGAAAGAAAGAAAGAAAGAAAGAAAGAAAGAAAGAAAGAAAAAGAAAGAAAGAAAGAAAGAAAGAACGTAGGAAAGAAAGAAATTAAAAAGAAAGAAAGAAAGAAAGAAAGAAAGAAAGAAGAAGAAATAAAGAAAGAAAGAACGTAGGAAAGAAAGAAAGGAAGAAAAAAGAAAGAAAGAAAGAAAGAAAGAAAGAAAGAAAGAAAGAAAGAAAGAAAGAAAGAAAGAAACAAAAAAAGAAAGAAGAAAGAAAGAAAAAAAGAACGTGGGAAAGAAAGAAAGAAAGAAAGATAGAAAGAAAAAAAGAAAGAAATTAAAAAGAAAGAAAGAAAGAAAGAAAGAAAAAAGAAAGAAAGAAAGAAAGAAAAAAGAAAGAAAGAAATTAAAAATAAGGAAAGAGAGAAAGAAATAAAAAAGAAAGAAAGAAAGAAAGAAAAAAGAAAGAAAGAAAGAAAGAAAGAAAGAAAGAAAGAAAGAAAGAAAGAAATTAAAAAGAAAGAAAGAAAGAAAAAAGAAAGAACAAAAGAAAAAACAAAGAAAGAAAGAAAGAAAGAACGTAAGAAAGAAAGAAAGAAAAAAAGAAATTAAAAAGAAAGAAAGAAAGAAAGAAAGAAAGAAAGAAAGAAAGAAAGAAAAAAGAAAGAAAGAAATTAAAAAGAAAGAAAGAAAGAAAAAAGAAAGAACAAAAGAAAAAACAAAGAAAGAAAGAAAGAAAGAACGTAAGAAAGAAAGAAAGAAAAAAAGAACGTAGGAAAGAAAGAAATTAAAAAGAAAGAAAGAAAGAAAGAAGAAAGAAACAAAGAACGTAGGAGAGAAAGAAAGAAAGAAAGAAAGAAAGAAATTAAAAAGAAAGAAAGAAAGAAAGAAAGAAAAAAGAAAGAAAGAAAGAAAAAAAGAAAGAAGGAAAGAAAGAAGAAAGAAAGAAAGAAAGAACGTGGGAAAGAAAGAAAGAAAGAAAGATAGAAAGAAAGAAAGAAAGAAATTAAAAAGAAAGAAAGAAAAAAAGAAAGAAAGAAAAAAGAAAGAAAGAAAGAAAGAAAAAAGAAAGAAAGAAATTAAAATAAAGAAAGAAAGAAAGAAAAAAGAAAGAAAGAAAGAAAAAAGAAAGAAAGAAAGAAAGAAAGAAAGAAAGAAAGAAAGAAAGAAAAAGAAAGAAAGAAAGAACGTAGGAAAGAAAGAAAGAAAGAAATTAAAAAGAAAGAAAGAAAGAAAGAAAGAAAGAAAGAAAAAAGAAAGAAAGAAATTAAAAAGAAAGAAAGAAAGAAAGAAAGAAAGAAAGACAGAAAAAAGAAAGAAAGAAATTAAAAAGAAAGAAAGAAAGAAAGAAAAAAGAAAGAAAGAAAGAAGAAAGAAAGAAAGAAAGAACGTAGGAAAGAAAGAAAGAAAGAAAGAAAGAAAAAAGAAAGAAAGAAAGAAAGTAGGAAAGAAAAAAGAAAGAAAGAAAGAAATTAAAAAGAAAGAAAGGAAGAAAGAAAGAAAGAAAAAAGAAAGAAAGAAAGAAAGAAATTCAAAAGAAAGAAAGAAAGAAAGAAAGAAAGAAAAAAGAAAGAAAGAAAGAAAGAAAGAAAGGAAGAAAGAAAAAGAAAGAAAGAAAGAAAGAAAGAAAGAAAGAAAGAAAGAAAGAAAGAAAGAAATTAAAAAGAAAGAAAGAAAAAAAGAAAGAAAGAAAAAAGAAAGAAAGAAAGAAAGAAAAAAGAAAGAAAGAAATTAAAATAAAGAAAGAAAGAAAGAAAAAAGAAAGAAAGAAAGAAAGAAAGAAAAAAGAAAGAAAGAAAGAACGTAGGAAAGAAAGAAAGAAAGAAAGAAAGAAAGAAAGAAAAAAAAAAAAGAAGAAAGAAAGAAAGAAAGAACGTGGGAAAGAAAGAAAGAAAGAAAGAAAGATAGAAAGAAAGAAAGAATGAAAGAAATTAAAAAGAAAGAAAGAAAGAAAGAAAATGAAAGAAAGAAAGAAAGAAAGAAAGAAAGAAAGAAAGAAAGAAAGAAAAAAGAAAGAAAGAAAGAAAGAAAGAAAGAAAAAAGAAAGAAAGAAAGAAAGAAAGAAAGGAAGAAAGAAAAAGAAAGAAAGAAAGAAAGAAAGAAAGAAAGAAAGAAAGAAATTAAAAAGAAAGAAAGAAAGAAAGAAAAAAGAAAGAAAGAAATTAAAAAGAAAGAAAGAAAGAAAGAAAAAAGAAAGAAAGAAAGAACGTAGGAAAGAAAGAAATTAAAAAGAAAGAAAGAAAGAAAGAAATTAAAAAGAAAGAAAGAAAGAAGAAGAAAGAAAGAATGAAAGAACGTAGGAAAGAAAGAAAGAAATTAAAAAGAAAGAAAGAAAGAAAGAAAGAAAGAAAGAAAGAAAGAAAGAAAGAAAGAAAGAAAGAAAGAAAGAAAAAAGAAAGAAAGAAACTAAAAAGAAAGAAAGAAAGAAAAAAGAAAGAAAGAAAGAAAGAAAGAAAAAAGAAAGAAAAAAGAAAGAAAGAAAGAAAGAAAGAAAACAGAAAGAAAGAAAGAAAGAAAGAAAGAAAGAAAGAAAGAAAAAAGAAAGAAAGAAAAAAGAAAGAAAGAAAGAAAGAAAGAAAGAAAGAAAGAAAGAAAGAAAGAAAGAAAGAAAGAAAAAGAAAGAAAGAAAGAAAGAAAGAAGGTAGGAAAGAAAGAAATTAAAAAGAAAGAAAGAAAGAAAGAAAGAAAGAAAGAAGAAGAAATAAAGAAAGAAAGAACGTAGGAAAGAAAGAAAGGAAGAAAAAAGAAAGAAAGAAAGAAAGAAAGAAAGAAAGAAAGAAAGAAAGAAAGAAAGAAAAAAAGAAAGAAGAAAGAAAGAAAAAAAGAACGTGGGAAAGAAAGAAAGAAAGAAAGATAGAAAGAAAAAAAGAAAGAAATTAAAAAGAAAGAAAGAAAGAAAGAAAGAAAGAAAAAAGAAAGAAAGAAAGAAAGAAAAAAGAAAGAAAGAAATTAAAAATAAAGAAAGAGAGAAAGAAATAAAAAAGAAAGAAAGAAAGAAAGAAAAAAGAAAGAAAGAAAGAAAGAAAGAAAGAAAGAAAGAAAGAAAGAAAGAAAGAAAGAAAAAGAAAGAAAGAAAGAACGTAGGAAAGAAAGAAAGATAAAAGAAATTAAAAAGAAAGAAAGAAAGAAAGAAAGAAAGAAAGAAAGAAAGAAAAAAGAAAGAAAGAAATTAAAAAGAAAGAAAGAAAGAAAAAAGAAAGAACAAAAGAAAAACCAAAGAAAGAAAGAAAGAAAGAACGTAAGAAAGAAAGAAAGAAAAAAAGAACGTAGGAAAGAAAGAAATAAAAAAGAAAGAAAGAAAGAAAGAAGAAAGAAACAAAGAACGTAGGAAAGAAAGAAAGAAAGAAAGAAAGAAATTAAAAAGAAAGAAAGAAAGAAAGAAAGAAAAAAGAAAGAAAGAAAGAAAAAAAGAAAGAAGGAAAGAAAGAAGAAAGAAAGAAAGAAAGAACGTGGGAAAGAAAGAAAGAAAGAAAGATAGAAAGAAAGAAAGAAATTAAAAAGAAAGAAAGAAAAAAAGAAAGAAAGAAAAAAGAAAGAAAGAAAGAAAGAAAAAAGAAAGAAAGAAATTAAAATAAAGAAAGAAAGAAAGAAAAAAGAAAGAAAGAAAGAAAGAAAAAAGAAAGAAAGAAAGAAAGAAAGAAAGAAAGAAAGAAAGAAAGAAAGAAAAAGAAAGAAAGAAAGAACGTAGGAAAGAAAGAAAGAAAGAAAGAAATTAAAAAGAAAGAAAGAAAGAAAGAAAGAAAGAAAGAAAGAAAGAAAAAAGAAAGAAAGAAATTAAAAAGAAAGAAAGAAAGAAAGAAAGAAAGAAAGAAAGACAGAAAAAAGAAAGAAAGAAAAAACGTAGGAAAGAAAGAAAGAAAGAAAGAAATTAAAAAGAAAGAAAGAAAGAAAGAAAGAAAAAAGAAAGAAAGAAAGAAGAAAGAAAGAAAGAAAGAACGTAGGAAAGAAAGAAAGAAAGAAAGAAAGAAAAAAGAAAGAAAGAAAGAAAGTAGGAAAGAAAAAAGAAAGAAAGAAAGAAATTAAAAAGAAAGAAAGGAAGAAAGAAAGAAAGAAAAAAGAAAGAAAGAAAGAAAGAAATTCAAAAGAAAGAAAGAAAGAAAGAAAGAAAGAAAAAAGAAAGAAAGAAAGAAAGAAAGAAAAGAAGAAAGAAAAAGAAAGAAAGAAAGAAAGAAAGAAAGAAAGAAATTAAAGAGAAAGAAAGAAAAAAGAAAGAAAGAAAAAAGAAAGAAAGAAAGAAAGAAAAAAGAAAGAAAGAAATTAAAATAAAGAAAGAAAGAAAGAAAAAAGAAAGAAAAAAGAAAGAAAGAAAGAAAAAAGAAAGAAAGAAAGAAAGAAAGAAAGAAAGAAAGAAAAAGAAAGAAAGAAAGAACGTAGGAAAGAAAGAAAAAAGAAAGAAATTAAAAAGAAAGAAAGAAAGAAAGAAAGAAAGAAAGAAAGAAAGAAAGAAAGAAAGAAA
>JAVLUU010000810.1:0-38854 GCA_032206185.1 Columba guinea
TGCAGCGCCAGCTGGGGACCCCGAAAGTGAACCCCCCATGTATACACCCCCATAGACCCCCATAGACCCCCCTGCACCCCCATACACCCCCAAACTTGCCCCAGCACCCGCCAGATGGGGGGGGGGCTCGCGGCCCGTCTGCAGTACCAGGTGGGGACCCCGAAAGTGAACCCCCCGTGTATACACCCCCATAGACCCCCATACACCCCCATAGACCCCCATACACCCCCATAGACCCCCCTGCACCCCCATAGACCCCTCTGCACCCCTATAGACCCCCCTGCACCCCCATAGACTCTCCTGCACCCCCAAACCCACCCCTGCACCCGCCAGATGGGGGGGGGGCTCGCGGCCCGTCTGCAGCGCCAGCTGGGGACCCCAAAAGTGAACCCCCCGTGTATACACCCCCATAGACCCCTATAGACCCCACTGCACCCCCATACACCCCCAAACCCACCCCTGCACCCGCCAGATGGGGGGGGGCTCGTGCCCGTCTGCAGTACCAGGTGGGGACCCCGAAAGTGAACCCCCCGTGTATACACCCCCATAGACACCCATACACCCCCATAGACCCCCTGCACCCCCAAACCCTCCCCTGCACCCGCCAGATGGGGGGGGGCTCGCGGCCCGTCTGCAGCGCCAGCTGGGGGACCCCAAAAGTGATCCCCTGCACCCCCAAACCTGCCCCTGTACCCCCATACCCCCCCTGCACCCCCAAATCTGCTCCAGCCTGATCCCTCTGCTGATGCTTCCAAGTGCTCCCAATGACTCCCAATGACCCCCAATTACTCCCATTGATGTCAACGACTCCCAGCAACTCCCAATGACTCCCAGTGCTCCCAGTGACTCCCAGTCCCACCTTGAGCGCGGGGATGTCGTCGGCGCGCACCACGAACTCGTCCCTCTCGCGGAAGATTGCCCTCCCCCCGCTCCCAGTGCTCCCAGTGACTCCCAATGACTCCCAATGACTCCCAGTGACTCCAAATCACTCCCAATGACTCCCAGTGACTCCCAGTGACTCCCAATGACTCCCAATGACTCCCAGTGACTCCCAGTCCCACCTTGAGCGCGGGGATGTCGTCGGCGCGCACCACGAACTCGTCCCTCTCGCGGAAGATGCCCTCCCCCCGCTCCCAGTGCTCCCAGTGACTCCCAATGACTCCCAATCACTCCCAATGACTCCCAGTGACTCCCAATGACTCCCAATGACTCCCAGTGCTCCCAATGACTCCCAGTGATTCCCAATGACCCCCAATGACTCCCAATGATTCCCAACGACTCCCAGTGACTCCCAATGACTCCCAATGACTCCCAATGATTCCCAATGACTCCCAGTGACTCCCAGTGCTCCCAATGACTCCCAATGACTCCCATTGATGCCAACGACTCCCAATGACTCCCAATGACCCCCAATGACTCCCATTGATGTCAACGACTCCCAGGGACTCCCAGTGACTCCCAACGACTCCCAATGACTCCCAATGACTCCCATTGATGCCAACGACTCCCAATGACTCCCAATGACCCCCAATGACTCCCATTGATGTCAACGACTCCCAGTGACTCCCAATGACTCCCAATGACTCCCAGTGACTCCCAGTGACTCCCAGTGACTCCAAATCACTTCCAATGACTCCCAGTGCTCCCAGTGACTCCCAGTCCCACCTTGAGCGCGGGGATGTCGTCAGCGCGCACCACGAACTCGTCCCTCTCGCGGAAGATGCCCTCCCCCCGCTCCCAGTGCTCCCAATGACTCCCAGTGACTCCCAATGACTCCCAATGACTCCCAGTGACTCCCAGTGACTCCCAGTGACTCCCATTGATGCCAACGACTCCCAATGACTCCCAACGACTCCCAATGACTCCCAGTGACTCCCAATGACTCCCAATGATTCCCAGTGACTCCCAGTGCTCCCAGTGACTCCCAATGACTCCCATTGATGCCAACGACTCCCAATGACTCCCAATGACCCCCAATGACTCCCATTGATGTCAACGACTCCCAGCGACTCCCAATGACTCCCAGTGACTCCCAGTGACTCCCAATGACTCCAAATCACTCCCAATGACTCCAGTGCTCCCAGTGACTCCCAGTCCCACCTTGAGCGCGGGGATGTCGTCGGCGCGCACCACGAACTCGTCCCTCTCGCGGAAGATGCCCTCCCCCCGCTCCCAGTGCTCCCAGTGACTCCCAATGACTCCCAATCACTCCCAATGACTCCCAGTGACTCCCAATGACTCCCAATGACTCCCAGTGCTCCCAATGACTCCCAGTGATTCCCAATGACCCCCAATGACTCCCAATGATTCCCAACGACTCCCAGTGACTCCCAATGACTCCCAATGACTCCCAATGATTCCCAATGACTCCCAGTGACTCCCAGTGCTCCCAATGACTCCCAATGACTCCCATTGATGCCAACGACTCCCAATGACTCCCAATGACCCCCAATGACTCCCACTGATGTCAACGACTCCCAGGGACTCCCAGTGACTCCAACGACTCCCAATGACTCCCAATGACTCCATTGATGCCAACGACTCCCAATGACTCCCAATGACTCCCAATGACCCCCCAATGACTCCCATTGATGTCAACGACTCCCAGGGACTCCCAGTGACTCCCAACGACTCCCAATGACTCCCAATGACTCCCATTGATGCCAACGACTCCCAATGACTCCCAATGACCCCCAATGACTCCCATTGATGTCAACGACTCCCAGTGACTCCCAATGACTCCCAATGACTCCCAGTGACTCCCAGTGACTCCCAGTGACTCCAAATCACTTCCAATGACTCCCAGTGCTCCCAGTGACTCCCAGTCCCACCTTGAGCGCGGGGATGTCGTCAGCGCGCACCACGAACTCGTCCCTCTCGCGGAAGATGCCCTCCCCCCGCTCCCAGTGCTCCCAATGACTCCCAGTGACTCCCAATGACTCCCAATGACTCCCAGTGACTCCCAGTGACTCCCAGTGACTCCCATTGATGCCAACGACTCCCAATGACTCCCAACGACTCCCAATGACTCCCAGTGACTCCCAATGACTCCCAATGATTCCCAGTGACTCCCAGTGCTCCCAGTGACTCCCAATGACTCCCATTGATGCCAACGACTCCCAATGACTCCCAATGACCCCCAATGACTCCCATTGATGTCAACGACTCCCAGCGACTCCCAATGACTCCCAGTGACTCCCAGTGACTCCCAATGACTCCAAATCACTCCCAATGACTCCCAGTGCTCCCAGTGACTCCCAGTCCCACCTTGAGCGCGGGGATGTCGTCGGCGCGCACCACGAACTCGTCCCTCTCGCGGAAGATGCCCTCCCCCCGCTCCCAGTGCTCCCAGTGACTCCCAATGACTCCCAATCACTCCCAATGACTCCCAGTGACTCCCAATGACTCCCAATGACTCCCAGTGCTCCCAATGACTCCCAGTGATTCCCAATGACCCCCAATGACTCCCAATGATTCCCAACGACTCCCAGTGACTCCCAATGACTCCCAATGACTCCCAATGATTCCCAATGACTCCCAGTGACTCCCAGTGCTCCCAATGACTCCCAATGACTCCCATTGATGCCAACGACTCCCAATGACTCCCAATGACCCCCAATGACTCCCATTGATGTCAACGACTCCCAGGGACTCCCAGTGACTCCCAACGACTCCCAATGACTCCCAATGACTCCCATTGATGCCAACGACTCCCAATGACTCCCAATGACCCCCAATGACTCCCATTGATGTCAACGACTCCCAGCGACTCCCAATGACTCCCAGTGACTCCCAGTGACTCCCAATGACTCCAAATCACTCCCAATGACTCCCAGTGCTCCCAGTGACTCCCAGTCCCACCTTGAGCGCGGGGATGTCGTCGGCGCGCACCACGAACTCGTCCCTCTCGCGGAAGATGCCCTCCCCGCCGCTCTCGGCCGCGTCCTCGTCGGTGTCCCCGCACACGGCCGCCGTCTCCTGCTTCTGCGCCAGGTGCAGCGCGCGCGCCCTCCGCCGCCTCGCGCTCGGGGGAGGGGGGCGGGGGGGGGCAGCGGGGGGGGGCAGCGGGGGGGCGTGGGGAGGGGGGAGGTGGCGGGAGGAGGGGGTGGGGGGGGTGGGGGTGGGGCGGGGGCAGGGGGGGGAGGGGGGCTGGGGGAGGGGGTGGGGGTGGGAGGTTGCTCCTGCGGGGGGGGGACGTCTGGGGGGAGAGAAATGGGGGGGGGGTGTTAGTGATGGGGGGGCAGGGGGCTAAGGGACCCTGTGAGCCACAGGGGATCATGTGACCCCCAGGATGTCCCTATGGGACCCAGAAGGTCCCTATGACCCCCAGTGACCCCCATAAGGTCCCTATGAGCCCCAGAGACCCCATAAGGTCCTTATTACCCCCAGTGACCCCAGTGACCCCCATACGGTCCCTATGACCCCAGTGACCCCCATAAGGTCCCTATGAACCAGAGACCCCCGTGACCACCAAAGGCCCCAGTGATCCCCATACGGTCCCTATGACCCCCAGTGACCCCTATACAGTCCCTATGAGACCCAGAGGCCCCTGTGACCCCATAAGGTCCCTATGAGCCACAGTGACCCCAAGAGACCCCAGTGACCCCCATATGGTCCCTATGACCCCCAGAGACCCCAATGACCCCCAGAAGGTCCCTATGACCCCCAGAGACCCCAGTGCCCCCCATACGGTCCCTATGAGCCCCAGTGACCTCAAGAGACCCCAAAGACCCCACTGACCCCCAGAAGGTCCCTATGAACCCCAGAGACCCCATAAGGTCCCTATGACCCCCAGAGACCCCAATGACCCCCATATGGTCCCTATGACCCCCAGAGACTCCAATAACCCCCATATGGTTCCTATGAGCCCCAGTGACCCCAAGAGACCCCAGTGAGCCCCATACAGTCCCTATGAGCCCCAGTGACCCCATAAGGTCCCTATGACCCCCAGAGACCCCAATGACCCCCATAAGGTCCCTATGACCCCCAGAGACCCCAATGACCCCTATATGGTCCCTATGAACCCCAGAGAACCCTATGACCATCAAAGACCCCACTGACCCCCAGAAGGTCCCTATGACCCCCAGAGACCCCCATAAGGTCCCTATGACCCCCAGAGACCCCCAATGACCCCCAGAAGGTCCCTATGAACCCCAGAGACCTCAATGAACCCCATATGGTCCCTATGACCCCCAGAGACCCCAATGAACCCCATATGGTCCCTATGAACCCCAGAGACCCCTATGACCACCAAAGACCCCAATGACCCCCATAAGGTCCCTATGACCCCCAGAGACCCCATAAGGTCCCTATGACCCCCAGAGACCCCAATGACTCCCATATGGTCCCTATGACCCACAGTGACCCCATATGGTCCCTATGACCCCCAGAGACCCCAATGACCCCCATAAGGTCCCTATGAACCCCAGAGACCCCTGTGACCACCAAAGGCCCCAGTGACCCCCATACGGTCCCTATGACCCCCAGAGACCCCAGTGACCCCCATAAGGTCCCTATGAACCCGAGACCCCAATGACCCCCATAAGGTCCCTATGAACCCGAGACCCCAATGACCCCCATATGGTCCCTATGAACCCCAGAGACCCCTATGACCACCAAAGACCCCACTGACCCCCAGAAGTTCCCTATGACCCCCAGTGACCCCTGTGACCCCATAAAGTCCCTATGAGCCCCAGTGACCCCCATATGGTCCCTATGAACCCCAGAGACCTCAATGACCCCCATATGGTCCCTATGACCCCCAGAGACCCCAATAACCCCCATATGGTCCCTATGACCCCCAGAGACCCCAATAACCCCCATATGGTCCCTATGACCCCCAGAGACCCCAGTGCCCCCCATACGGTCCCTATGAGTCCCAGTGACCTCAAGAGACCCCAGTGACCCCCATATGGTCCCTATGACCCCCAGAGACCCCAATGACCCCCATATGGTCCCTATGACCCCCAGAGACCCCAGTGACCCCCCTATGGTTCCTATGAACCCCAGAGACCCCAATGACCCCCATATGGTCCCTATGACCCCCAGAGACCCCAATCACCCCCATATGGTTCCTATGACCCCCAGAGACCCCTATGACCACCAAAGACCCCAATGACCCCCAGAAGGTCCCTATGACCCCCAGCGACCCCATATGCTCCCCCTGAGCCCCAGAGACCCCAATCCGGTCCCTCGCCGCCCCAGCGCCCCCCCCCGCCGTCCCCACCGTGCGCGTCGCCGTCGCGGCGCTCGGGGGGGTCGTAGAGCGCGGAGATGGCGGAGCAGATGCTGTCCTGCAGGTCCTGGTTCTTGCCCACCGAGTCCTCCTCGTCGGACGAGAAGGACGGCAGCGTCTCCAGGTTGCGCTTGAGCTCCTCGTCCAGGCGCTTGCAGGGGCTGGGGCACATGGGCAGCCCCTCCCCCTCCGCCCCCTCCAGCGCCGCCCCCCCCCCGGCAGCACGGCGGGGAACTGGGGGGCGCGGGGGGCGCGGGAGGGGCTGCCGGGGGGGGGGGCGGGGGGGGCTGGCGCTTGCCGGCCTTGAGGAAGTCCAGGAAGGAGGCCATGAAGCCGGACTTGAGCTCCGGAGCCTTCTCGTCCGCCTCCTTGAGCTTGGCCTTGGCGCGGCACGGCGCCGCAGGATCGGGCCCCGGGGGGGGCGGCGGCGGCGGGGACCCCCGGCTCGGGGGGGGGAGGGGGGGGCGGCGGCCTTGGGGACGGGGAGCTTGAGCTGCGCAGAGAGGGGGGGGACACAATATGGGGGGACATGGGGGACACGGTGTCACCCAGTGTCCCCAGTGCCCCCCAGTTCCATCCAGTGCCCCCCAGTTCCATCCAGTGCCACCCAGTGTCCCCAGTGCCCCCCAGTTCCATCCAGTGCCACCCAGTGTCCCCAGTGCCCCCCAGTTCCATCCAGTGCCCCCCAGTTCCATCCAGTGCCACCCAGTGTCCCCCAGTTCCATCCAGTTCCATCCAGTGCCACCCAGTGCCCCCCAGTTCCATCCAGTGCCACCCAGTGTCCCCAGTTCCATCCAGTTCCATCCAGTGCCCCCCAGTTCCATCCAGTGCCACCCAGTGTCCCCAGTGCCCCCCAGTTCCATCCAGTGTCCCCCAGTTCCATCCAGTGCCACCCAATGTCTCCCAGTGTCCCCAGTGCCCCCCAGTTCCATCCAGTGTCCCCAGTGTCCCCCAGTGCCACCCAGTTCCATCCAGTGCCCCCCAGTATGTCCCAGTGCCACCCAGTGACCCCCAGTTCCACCCAGTGCCCCCCCAGTTCCATCCAGTGCCACCCAGTGTCCCCAGTGCCCCCAGTTCCATCCAGTGTCCCCCAGTTCCATCCAGTGCCACCCAATGTCTCCCAGTGTCCCCAGTGCCACCCAGTTCCATCCAGTGCCCCCCAGTATGTCCCAGTGCCCCCAGTGTCCCCAGTTCCCTCCAGTGCCACCCAGTGTCACCCACTCTCCCCAGTACCACCCAATGCCCCCCAGTTCCATCCAGTGCCACCCAATGTCTCCCAGTGTCCCCAGTGCCACCCAGTTCCATCCAGTGCCCCCCAGTATGTCCCAGTGCCCCCAGTGTCCCCAGTTCCCTCCAGTGCCACCCAGTGTCACCCACTCTCCCCAGTACCACCCAATGCCCCCCAGTTCCATCCAGTGCCACCCAATGTCTCCCAGTGTCCCCAGTGCCACCCAGTTCCATCCAGTGCCACCCAGTGTCCCCAGTGAGCCCCAGTTCCATCCAGTGTCCCCAGTGCCACCCAGTTCCATCCAGTACCACCCAATGTCTCCCAGTGTCCCCAGTGCCACCCAGTTCCATCCAGTACCACCCAATGTCTCCCAGTGTCCCCAGTGCCACCCAGTTCCATCCAGTGCCACCCAGTGTCCCCCAGAAGGTCCCTATGACACCCTATGATCCCCAAAAGGTCCCTACAGGTCCCAACGACCCCCAGAATGTCCCGAAAGGTCCCTACAATGCCCAGGAAGCTCCTGTGACCCTCAGGATGTCCCTATGGGTCCCAGAACGTCCCTACACGTCCCAATGACCCCCAGAAGGTCCCTAAAGTTCACAGAAGGTCCCTAAAGGTTCCTATGACCCCCAGAAGGTCCCTAAAGGTCCCAGGAGGTCCCAATGACCCCCAGAAGGTCCCTACAGGTCCCAGAAGGTCCCAATGACCCCCAGAAGGTCCCAATGACCCCCAGAAGGTCCCTAAAGGTCCCAGAAGGTCCCTGTGACCCCCAGAAGGTCTCTATGGGTCCCAATGACCCCCAGGAGGTCCCTAATGCTCCCTATGATCCCCAGAAGGTCCCAATGACCTCCAGAAGGTCCCTAAAGGTCCCAAAAGGTCCCTGTGACCCCCCAGAAGGTCCCTAAAGGTCCCTACAGGTCCCTGTGACCCCCAGAAGGTCTCTATGGGTCCCAATGACCCCCAGAAGGTCCCTAATGCTCCCTATGACCCCCAGGAGATCTCTACAGGTCCCAATGGCCCCCAGAAGGTCCCTAAAGAGCCCAGAAGGTCCCAATGACCCCCAGAAGGTCCCTAAAGGTTCCTATGACCTCTAGAAGGTCCCTAAAGGTGCCAGAAGGTCCCTATGACCCCCAGAAGGTCCCTATGACCCCCAGAAGGTCCCTAACGCTATGACCCCCAGGAGGTCTCTACAGGTCCCAATGACCCCCAGAAGGTCTCTATGGGTCTCAATGACCCCCAGAAGTCCCTACAGGTCCCTGTGACCCCCAAAATGTCCCTAAAGGTCCCAGAACGTCCCTAGGACCCCCAGAAGGTCTCTATGGGTCCCAATGACCCCCAGGAGGTCCCTAATGCTCCCTATGATCCCCAGAAGGTCCCAATGACCTCCAGAAGGTCCCTAAAGGTCCCAAAAGGTCCCTGTGACCCCCAGAAGGTCCCTAGAGGTCCCTACAGGTCCCTGTGACCCCCAGAAGGTCCCTAAAGGTCCCTACAGGTCCCTGTGACCCCCAGAAGGTCTCTATGGGTCCCAATGACCCCCAGAAGGTCCCTAATGCTCCCTATGACCCCCAGGAGGTCTCTACAGGTCCCAATGGCCCCCAGAAGGTCCCTAAAGAGCCCAGAAGGTCCCAATGACCCCCAGAAGGTCCCTAAAGGTTCCTATGACCCCCAGCAGGTCTCTATGGGTCTCAATGACCCCCAGAAGGTCCGTAAAGGTTCCTATGACCTCTAGAAGGTCCCTAAAGGTCCCAGAAGGTCCCAATGACCCCCAGGAGGTCCTTAAGACCCCCAGAAGTTCCTACAGGTCCCTGTGACCCCCAGAAGGTCCCTAACGCTCCCTATGACCCCCAGGAGGTCTCTACAGGTCCCAATGACCCCCAGAAGGTCTCTATGGGTCTCAATGACCCCCAGAAGTCCCTACAGGTCCCTGTGACCCCCAAAAGGTCCCTAAAGGTCCCAGAACGTCCCTAGGACCCCCAGAAGGTCCCTAAAGGTCCCAGAAGGTCCCTGTGACCCCCAGAAGGTCTCTATGGGTCCCAATGACCCCCAGGAGGTCCCTAATGCTCCCTATGACCCCCAGAAGGTCCCAATGACCCCCAGGAGGTCCTTATGACCCCCAGAAGGTCCCTAAAGGTCCCAGAAGGTCCCAATGACCCCCAGAAGGTCCTTATGACCCCCAGAAGGTCCCTAAAGGTCCCAGAAGGTCCCAATGACCCCCAGGAGGTCCTTATGACCCCCAGAAGGTCCCTAAAGGTCCCAGAAGGTCCCAATGACCCCCAGGAGGTCCCAATGACCCCCAGAAGGTCCCTAATGCTCCCTATGACCCCCAGGAGGTCCCAATGACCCCCAGAAGGTCCCAATGACCCCCAAGAGGTCCTTATGACCCCCAGAAGGTCCCTAAAGGTTCCTATGACCCCCAGGAGGTCCTTATGACCCCCAGAAGGTCCCTAATGCTCCCAATGACCCCCAGCAGGTCCCAATGACCACCAGAAGGTCCCAATGACCCCCAAGAGGTCCTTATGATCCCCAGAAGGTCCCTAAAGGTCCCAATGACCCCCAGGAGGTCCTTATGACCCCCAGAAGGTCCCTAAAGGTCCCAATGACCCCCAGCAGGTCCTTATGACCCCCCAGAAGGTCCCTAATGCTCCCAATGACCCCCAGGAGGTCCCAATGACCCCCAGAAGGTCCCAATGACCCCCAGGAGGTCCTTATGACCCCCAGAAGGTCCCTACAGGTCCCAATGACCCCCAGGAGGTCCCAACGACCACCAGAAGGTCCCAATGACCCCCAAGAGGTCCTTATGATCCCCAGAAGGTCCCTAAAGGTCCCAATGACCCCCAGGAGGTCCCTATGACCCCCAGAAGGTCCCTAATGCTCCCTATGACCCCCAGGAGGTCCCAATGACCCCCAGAAGGTCCCAATGACCCCCAAGAGGTCCTTATGATCCCCAGAAGGTCCCTAAAGGTCCCAATGACCCCCAGGAGGTCCTTATGACCCCCAGAAGGTCCCTAATGCTCCCTATGACCCCCAGGGGGTCCCAATGACCCCCAGAAGGTCCCAATGACCCCCAGGAGGTCCTTATGACCCCCAGAAGGTCCCTAAAGGTCCCAGAAGGTCCCAATGACCCCCAGGAGGTCCTTATGACCCCCAGAAGGTCCCTAAAGGTCCCAGAAGGTCCCAATGACCCCCAGGAGGTCCTTATGACCCCCAGAAGGTCCCTAAAGGTCCCAGAAGGTCCCAATGACCCCCAGGAGGTCCCAATGACCCCCAGAAGGTCCCTAAAGGTTCCTATGACCCCCAGGAGGTCCTTATGACCCCCAGAAGGTCCCTAATGCCCCCATGACCCCCCAATGACCCCCGGAAGGTCCCTAATGCCCCCCAAATGCCCCCAGCGCCCCCCCTCACCTTGAGCGGGCGCAGCGCGTCCACGTCCCCCCCCCGGCTCGTCCGCCCCCTTCCTGGCGCGGCCGCGGCCCCGGCCCCGGGGCTTCTTGTTGCCCCCGTCGGGGGGCGGGAAGGCGGCGGCGGCGGCGGGGGGGGGGCGGCTCGGCCAGGGGGCGGATGCGGGGGCGGCCGCGCGGGCGGGGGGGGCCCCTCGCGCTTGGGCTTGGTGGGTTTGCGCCCCCGCTTCTTGGGGGCCGGGGTGGGCGCCGGGGGGGGGGCAGAAGTCGATGTCGGGGGGGGGGGCTGAGGCTGGGGCGCGCGCGGCAGCTGGAGATGAGGTCGGGGAGCAGGTCGGGCAGGCGGCGGCTGTTGAGGCGGATGTCGGCGGGCACGGCCGCCTTGTCCTCGTCGTCCTCGAACTCGTACTCCTGCGCGTAGTTCTTCTTGGGGGGGGGCGGGAAGGGGTCGCGCTTGCGGAGCAGGTGGAACGAGGACGTCTTGAGCAGCTTCTTGGGCTTGGAGGAGCAGAAGAGCGGCGCGGGGCGGGGGGGGGCGGCTTGGGGGGCTCGCCCCCCGTGCTCTGGATCAGCCCCAGCGGCTCCGCGTTGACGGTGGAGGGCAGCTCGTGCTTGGCGGGGGGCGGCGGGGGCTCCAGCGCCAGGGCGGGGGGGGGCGGCGGCGGCGGGGCAGAAGGGGGGGGTAGGGTTGGCCCATGTCGTACGGGGGGGGGCTTCATGGCGGCGCGGGCGCCGTCGTCATCGTCGGCGGCTTTGGCGAAGTCCTCGGGGGGGGGGCCCGAACATGTCCTCCATGCCCGGGAAGAAGCCGCGGTCCTCGTCCTGCAGCAGCGCGTCCGGGAAGCAGATGGAGGTGAGCGGCACGAAGCGGCTCTTCCCCCCCGCCGGGCTCCCCCCCTCCGAAAACTGGTCTTTGCTTTCCATTTGGGGGGGGGCGGGCACGGCCGGGCCCCCCTCGGGGTCCAGCAGGTGGCCCGGGGGGCCCTGCACCCCCCCCGGCCTGCGCCAAGTGCGGCTCCAGCCCCAGGGGGGGCTCCAGGAAGTCCTGGATCTCCTGGGGGGGGCGGCAGCACCTCCATGGAGTCCGGGGGCAGCGGGGGGGGCCCCTGGTGCAAATGGGCCTCGAGGAGCAGCTGCGGGGAGGGGGCGGCCGGGGGGGGCGGGTGGCGGCGGGGGGGGGGCGGCGGCGGCGGCGGCGGGGGGGCGGGCGGGGGGGGGCGGCATGCGCTGCTGTTCCAAGAGGTGCACGTCCAGGGGGGGGGCGCCCTTTGGGTCTCTGGGGGGGGTGCAGCTGGCTCTGCGTGTGGGTCAACACGGAGGGCAACAGGGCCCCCCCCCGCCCCGGCCACCAGGTCGCCGGGGGGGGTCCAAGAGCAGCGCGTGGGGCTCCAGGGGGGGCCCGTGCTCGGGGGTCTTGCCCATGTACCCCAAGTCCTTGGCGGGCCCCCCCGCCTTCTTCAGCTCCTGCGCGTACGACTCGAGCGGCGCCGGCGGCGGGGGGGGGGGGGCGCGCTGGCGCTGCCGCCCGCCGGGGGGGGGGCGGGTGGCCGTAATGCACCACCGAGGTGGCCGCCAGCCCCTCGCCCCCCCCCCGGCCCGGCCTGGCCGCCCCCCCCCGGCCCCCCGGTAGTCTTTGGGGCGCTCGGCCTTCTTCTTGTCCTTGAGCAGCGCCAGCTCCAGCGCCCCCGGCGCCTCCAGGTTGGAGTTGGGCCGGATGACGCTGTGCAGCTGGTAGCGCTCCTCCGCCTTGCCCAGCGCCCCGAACCCCCCCCAGCGCCTTGCCGGGGCCCCCCCCCGCGCTCCTCGCAGCCCCCCAGCCCCTCGCGGGGGGGGCTGGGCGCCTGCAGCAGGTGCTGGATCAGGAAATCCTCGTCCTCGCTGCGCTCGGCGCCCAAGAGCTCGGCGTCGCCTTTCCCGCCTTTCCCGAAGGCCGGCGCGCCGGGGGGGGCGGGGGGGGGGCGGCCGCTCCAGCGCGCCCCCCCCCGGCGCGGCGTAAGCGGGGGTCATGAAGGAGCCCAGGTACTTCTGCGACTGGGCGGGGGACGCGCCGCTCTGGGGCCGCGCGGCCGGGGGGGACTGCAGGGGGCGGATGATGGGCGACGGGCTGGACCCCCCCATGGCGCCGTAGGGCAGCGGGGCGGCCATGGCGGGCGAGTGGCCGGTGCTGTAGGTGAGCGAGGGGCTGGCGGTGGGCAGGCCCTGCGCCGGGGGGGGCGCCGGGGGGCCGTAGCCCGCCGCGGGCCCCCCCTCGGGCTGCACGCCGTAGGGCAGCGCCTGCAGCTGCTCGGGGGAGTAGGTCTGGCCCTGGCTCACGCAGGGCTGCAGCGCCGGCCCCCCCTGCGCGCCCTGCGCCCCCTGCGCCGCGCCGAACCCCCCCCCCGGGCTGCCCCGCGGCCCCCAGGCTCTGCGGGGCGGGGGGGTTGCCGCCGTACCCCCCCCGCCCCGGGCCCCATGGCCAGCAGGGTCTGCGCTTGGCCCGGGGAATAGGCAGGCGACTGGCTGGCGATGACCGAGCTGGGTTTTGGGGTGCTGGGGGTGTAGCTGCTTTGGCACTTGGGGGTGGCGGTGGAGCGGGGGGGGCTGGCGCGCCGCCGAGTAGCTCTTGGATTTGCCGCCGCCGTTCCCGCCGCCCCCGGAGTACGCCGGCGATTGGATGATGGGCCGGTAGCCCTGCGCCGGCTCCTGCCGCGGCGCTTGAGCCGGCGGGGGGGGGGTTCTTGGGGGGCTGCTGCTGCGGCTGCTGCGGCTGCTGCGGCGGCTGCTGGGAGCCCTCGGAGCTGGCGGGCGACTGCTCGCCCAAGGGGCTGCAGGGCAGCGCGGCGGCGCGGTGCGGCATCTGCTGGTAGGCGCCGCCGCAGCTCAGGTAGTGCTGCAGGCCGTGCGGCGCGGGGGGCAGCTGCGCCTGGGCCCCCCCGGGGCGCTGGTAGTGCTTGATGACGCTGTCCTGGCGCGGCACGGCGCGCTCGGCGCCGCCGCCGAACACCGAGGCGTTGTAGAGCTGCGGCGGCTGCTCCAGCAGGTTGAACTGCGAGGCGCCGGGCGGCGCGCGGTACGCGGGGCTCTGCGGCGGCAGCGCCGAGCCCAGCACGGCCGAGCCCAGGCGCTCGAAGCCCAGCGAGCCCGGCACGCTGGGCTGCGCCGGCTTGATGTGCAGCAGCGGGTCGTGGGGCGACAGGAGCCCGTTGGAGCCGGGGCTGAAGGCGGCGTCGGGCAGGCTGAGCGGGGAGCTCACCGGGAAGCTGCGCCCGCTGAAGGGCGCTGGGTGCTGGTAGGCGCTCAGCGCCGATGAGGACGGGAAGGTGCCCGAGCCCGGAAGGGCGCCCGAGATGAACAGCTCGGCCGGGGCCGGAGTGTGCATGGCTGCGGGGAAACGAGGACAGTTAGGGCGTTCTGGGGGGGAATAGGGGGTGAGGGCGTGGATAGGGGAGTCCTGGGGTGAGGGGGACACTGTGGGGTAGATAGGGCCCCCCTGGGGTGAAGGGGGAACCCTGTGGGGTAGACGGGGACACCCTGGGGTGGAGAACTCTGTGGGGTAGACAGGGACCCCCTGGGGTGGAGAACCCTGTGGGGTAGACGGGGCCCCCCTGGGGTGAAGGGGAACTCTGTGGGGTAGATAGGGCCCCCCTGGGGTGAATGGGGAACTCTGTGGGGTAGATGAGGACCCCTTGGGGTGAGGGGGGACCCTGTGGGGTAGATAGGGCCCCCCTGGGGTGAATGGGGAACTCTGTGGGGTAGACAGGGATCCCCTGGGGTGAATGGGGAACTCTGTGGGGTAGACGGGGAGCCCCTGGGGTGAGGGGGAACCCTGTGGGGTAGACGGGGACCCCCTGGGGTGAATGGGGAACTCTGTGGGGTAGACAGGGCCCCCCTGGGGTGAATGGGGAACTCTGTGGGGTAGATGGGGACCCCCTGGGGTGAGGGGGAACCCTGTGGGGTAGATAGGGCCCCCCTGGGGTGAATGGGGAACTCTGTGGGGTAAACGGGGACCCCCTGGGGTGAAGGGGAACTCTGTGGGGTAGATAGTGATCCCCTGGGGTGAATGGGGAACTCTGTGGGGTAGATGGGGACCCCTTGGGGTGAGGGGGGACCCTGTGGGGTAGATAGGGCCCCCCTGGGGTGAATGGGGAACTCTGTGGGGTAGACAGGGATCCCCTGGGGTGAATGGGGAACACTGTGGGGTAGACGGGGAGCCCCTGGGGTGAGGGGGAACCCTGTGGGGTAGATAGGGCCCCCCTGGGGTGAACGGGGAACTCTGTGGGGTAGATGGGGACCCCCTGGGGTGAGGGGGAACCCTGTGGGGTAGATAGGGCCCCCCTGGGGTGAATGGGGAACTCTGTGGGGTAGATGGGGACCCCCTGGGGTGAACGGGGAACTCTGTGGGGTAGACAGGGACCCCCTGGGGTGAATGGGGAACTCTGTGGGGTAGATGGGGACCCCCTGGGGTGAGGGGAAACCCTGTGGGGTAGATAGGGCCCCCCTGGGGTGAATGGGGAACTCTGTGGGGTAGATGGGGACCCCCTGGGGTGAGGGGAAACCCTGTGGGGTAGATGGGGACCCCCTGGGGTGAGGGGGGACCCTGTGGGGTAGATAGGGCCCCCCTGGGGTGAAGGGGAACTCTGTGGGGTAGATAGGGACCCCCTGGGGTGAATGGGGGACCCCTGGAGTGAGGGGGAACCCTGTGGGGTAGATAGAGACCCCCTGGGGTGAGTGGGGACACTGTGGGGTAGACAGGGGACCCTTAGAGTGAGTGGGGACACTATGGGGTGAGTGGGGACACTATGGGGTGAATAAGGGACCCCTGGAGTGAGGAGGAACCCTGTGGGGTAGATAGGGACCCCCTGGGGTGAATGGGGACCCCTGGGGTGAGTGGGAACCCTGTGGGGTAGATAGGGACCCCCTGGGGTGAGTGGGGACCCTGTGGGGTAGATAGGGACCCCTTGGGGTGAATGGGGACCCCTGGAGTGAGGAGGAACCCTGTGGGGTAGATAGGGACGCCCTGGGGTGGAGTGGGGAACCCTGTGGGGTCAACAGGGACCCCCTGGGGTGAGTGGGGAACCCTGTGGGGTGAGTGGGACCCTGTGGGGTAGATAGGGACCCCCTGGGGTAAGTGGGACACTCTGGGGTAAACAGGGACACCCTGGGGTAAATGGGGTCCCCTGGGGCAGATCCCCCCACCACCCCCCACCCAGGTCCGTCTGTCCCCCACCCAGGTCTGTGTGTCCCCGCAGGGTCTGTCTGTACCCCCGGATCAGTCTGTCCTCCCTGGGTCCGTCTGTCCAGCCCCGGTCCATGTGTCCGTCCCCCTGGGTCTGTCTGTCCCCCAGGGTCCCTCTGTCCCCCTCGGGGTCCCTCTGTCCCCCCAGTTCCATGTGTTCCCCCTGGTCTGTCTGTCCCCCTGGGTCTGTGTGTCCCCCCGGTCCGTCTGTCCCCCGGGGTCCCTCCGTCCCCCTCGGGGTCCCTTCGTCCCCCCAGTTCCATGTGTTTCCCCCGGTCCGTCTGTCCCCCTGGGTCTGTGTGTCCCCCCGGTCCGTCTGTCCCCTCCCCGGTCTGTCTGTCCCTCCCCGTGTCCATCTGTCCCCCCCAGTTCCATGTGTTCTCCCCGGTCCGTCTGTCCCCCTGGGTCTGTGTGTCCCCCTGGTCCGTCTGTCCCCTCCCCGGTCTGTCTGTCCCTCCCCGGGTCCCTCTGTCCCCCCAGTTCCATGTGTTTCCCCCGGTCCATCTGTTCCCCCTGGGTCTATGTGTCCCCCCGGGTCTGTCTGTCCCCCCCGGGTCCGTCTGTCCCCCTGTCCCCCTGGTCACTCTGTTCCCCCGTGTCCGTGTGTCCCCCCATGTCCGTGTGTCCCCCCATGTCCGTGTGTCCCCCCGTGTCCGTGTGTCCCGCCGTGTCCGTGTGTCGGTGCACGCACCGGTCTGCCAGGAGGGCGTGCGGAACTGGGAGAGCAGGGAGGAGGCGGAGGGGCCGGGCTGGGGCGCCCGCGACTCCAGCGCCGAGATCAAGTTCATGACCGAGGCGTCCGGGGCCGCCCCCCCCGCGTGGTGCAGCCCGGTCTCAAACAGCCCCGACAGCCCTGCGGACGGACCGGACAGCGTGGGACGGGGGACACCGGGGGACACCAGGGGACAGCGTGGGACGGGGGACACTGGGGGACACCAGGGGATGGGGGACACCGGGGGACACCGGGGGACACCGGGGGACAGCGTGGGACGGGGGACACCGGGGGACACCAGGGGACGGGGGACACCAGGGGACACCAGGGGACAGCGTGGGACGGGGGACACCGGGGGACACCAGGGGATGGGGGACACCGGGGGACACCGGGGGATGGGGGACACCGGGGGACACCGGGGGACAGCGTGGGACGGGGGACACCGGGGGACACCAGGGGACGGGGGACACCGGGGGACACCGGGGGATGGGGGACACCAGGGGACAGCGTGGGACGGGGGACACCAGGGGACACCAGGGGACACCAGGGGACAGCGTGGGATGGGGGACACCGGGGGACACCGGGGGACGGGGGACACCAGGCGACAGCGTGGGACGGGGGACACCAGGGGACAGGAGACACCAGGGGACACCAGGGGACACCAGGGGACAGGGGACACCAGGGGACAGCGTGGGACGGGGGACACCAGGGGACACCAGGGGACACCAGGGGACAGCGTGGGATGGGGGACACCAGGGGAGAGGGGACACCAGGGGACACCAGGGAGAGGGGACACCAGGGGACACCAGGGGAGAGGGGACACCAGGGGAGAGGGGACACCAGGGGACAGCGAGGGACAGGCGACAGCGAGGGACAGCGTGGGACAGGGGACACCAGGGGACAGCGTGGGGACAGTGCAGGGACACCAGGGGACAGCGAGGGACAGGGGACAGCGTGGGACAGGGGACACCAGGGGACAGTGCGGGGACACCAGGGGACAGCGAGGGACAGGGAACAGCGTGGGACAGGGGACATCAGGGGACAGTGCGGGGACACCAGGTGACAGCGTGGGACAGGGGACACCAGGGGACAGGGGACACCAGGGGACAGCGAGGGACAGGGGACAGCGTGGGGACACCACGGGACAGGGGACAGCGCGGGACAGGGGACACACTGGGGACAGTGTGGGACAGGGGACAGCGTGGGGACAGCACGGGACAGGGGACACGCTGGGGACAGTGCGGGGACACAGTGGGACAGTGTGGGGACAATAGAGGGACAGTGCGGGACGGGGGACACACAGCGCGGGACAGGGGACACACAGCGTGGGACAGGGGACAGCGTGGGACAGTGCGGGGACAATGTGGGGACAGCGTGGGGGACAGCATGGGGACACGCTGGGGACACTGTGGGGACACCCTCCCCCCGCAAGACAGGGGACACCACCCCAGGACAGGGGACAGTGTGGGGACACCTGTCTGGGACATGGGACACCATGGGAACACCATGGGGACACCCCCCCCCGGGACAGGGGACACCCTGGGGACAGTGTGGGAACACCTCCCGGGACAGGGGACAGTGTGGGGACACCAAGGGGACACCCCTTTGGGACATGGGCCAGTGTGGGGACACCCCCCTGGGACAGGGGACACACTGGAGATAGCGTGGGGACATGGTGGGGACCCCGCTCTGGGACAGGGGACAGCATGGGGACACCTTGGGGACACCCCCCCCAAGACAGGGGACAGCATGGGGACACCTTGGGGACACCCCCCCCAAGACAGGGGACAGCATGGGGACACCCTGGGGACACCCCCCCCCAAGACAGGGGACAGCATGGGGACACCCTTCCGGGACAAGGGACACCCTGGGGGCACCCCCCTGGGACAGGGTGGGGACAGCGCGGGGACACCGTAGGGACACCCAACACCCCCAAGATAGGACACCATGGGGACACCCCCCTTGGAACAAGGGACAGTGTGGGGACATCGTGGGGTCGTGGTGGGGACACCCATCTGGGACAGGGGACACCCATGTGGGACACCCCTCTGAGACAAGGGACAGTGTGGGGACACTGTGGGGACACCCCCCAGGACAAGGGACAATGTGGGGACAGTGTGGGGACAGCGCAGGGACAACCCACCCCCCAAGAAGGGACACCATGGGAACACCCCTCTGGGACAGGGGACACAGTGGGGACACCGCGGGGACACCCTGGGGACACCCCCCCAGGACAGGGGACAGTGTGGGGACACCACAGGGACACCATGGGGACATCCACCCAGGACAGGGAACAGAGTGGGGACACCCCAGGGACAGGGGACAGAGTGGGGACACCGTGGGGACATCCACCCGGGACAGGGGACAGAGTGGGGACACCCCAGGGACACCCTCCTGGGACACGGGACACCCTGGGGACACCCCACGGGACAGGGGACAGCGTGGGGACAGCGTGGGGACACGTGTGGGTCCGTGAACGGAACACGGGGACATGGGGACACATGTGGGGCCACGGAGCTTGGGGACACAGGGACAAAGGGCCACGGGAAGCACAGGTTACGGTGACAAAGGGACCCAGCGTTGGGGTGTCACAATGACAAGAGTTTGGGGTGACAAAGGAACAAGGGGACCGTGGGGACATGAGGGGCGCAGGGACAAAGAGACCCGAGGGTTGCGGTGTTGTAGTGTCACGGTGACAAAGTGACAGGGGACGGAGGGGACGTGGTGACAAAGGGACCTGGGGACTGTGGGGTGGTGGTGATGAAGGGACCCCGGGTTGGGGTGACACTGGGTCAGGGTGACAAAGGGACCTGGTGCTGGGGTGACACAGTGACGCGCGGATGGGTGTCGCGGTGACACCGGGTGACATGGTCGGGGTGACACGAGTTTGGGGTGACAAGAGTTTGGGGTAATGGGGCATCAAGGTGACCCCGTGACAAAAGGACCTGGGATTGGGTGACACGGGGACACGGTGACAAAGGGGCTGGGGTCAAGGGGACACTGTGGGGACATGGGGGGTCACGGGGTGTCCAGGGATGGGGGTGACATGGTGACAAAGGGGGGGTGACACGGTGGGGAGAGGTGTTACTATAGCCCTACAGAGGTGGGGGTTCCCTGGGGGGTGACAAAGGAACAAGGGCACTGTGGGGACACGGGGGGCGCGGTGACAAAGAAGTGACAGGGGATGGAGGGGACCTGGTGACAAAGGGACCTGGGGACTGGGTGACATGGGGGGTGACACAGGAGGGGACAGTACCTGAGGGGTGGTGGGGGTGACAAAGGGGGTGACAAAGGGGGTGGTGACAGTGACAAGGGGGGTGACATGAGGAATGACAAGAGCGTCAACGGGGGGTGACACGAGGGGGTGACATGGGGGAAGGTGACACGGGGAGGTGACATGGGGGGTGTAGTGATGGTTACAAGGGGGGGTGACATGGGGGGTGACAAGAGGGTTGATGGGAGATGTGACAGTGACATGGGGTTGACATGAGAGCTGACAAGATGGTTGATGGGGGGGTGACACAGGGGGGTGATGGTACCTAGGGGGTGGCGACGGTGACAAGGGGAGCGACAAGAGGGGTGACAGGGGGGGTGACAAGAGCGGTGACTGGGGGCGTGACGGTGACGAGGGCAGAGACATGGGATGACATAAGGGGTGACAAGAGGCTTGATGGGGGGTGACACAGGTGGTGACAGTATGTAGCGGTGGGTGACAGTGACAAGGGGGGGGGTGACACGGGGGGTGACCGGGGGGTGCCGGTACCTGGGGGGTGGTGATTGGCCGCATAGCCCTGCAGCGGGTGTGGGGCGCCGTAGGGCTGTCGGTGCAGCAGGTCGGGGTCGGGGTGTGATCCCCGTGACCCCCCGTACACCAGGCTGGGGGGACAGGGACGTCAGTGACACCCGCGGGGACGCCCCCGAACACCCCGACGCAGTTGGGAGCGCCCACGGGTGTACAACAGTCGTTACATGCGGTTGTGAGGGCCAATGTGTGCGCAACAGTCGTTACATGCAGTTGTGAGCACTCACGGGCGTGCAACAATCGTTACATGTGGTTGTGAGGGCCAACGCGTGTGCAACAGTCGTTACATGCAGCCGCGAGCACTCACGGGTGCGCAACAGTCGTTACATGCAGTTGTGAGCACTCACGGGCGTGCAACAGTCGTTACATGTGGTTGTGAGCACTCACGGGTGCGCAACAGTCGTTACATGTGGTTGTGAGGGCCGACGCGCGTGCAACAGTCGTTACATGCGGTTGTGAGCACCCGTGGGTGTGCAAAGGGTGTGACACATGGCTGTGAGTACCCACGGGTGTGCAACAGTCGTTACATGCAGTTGTGAGCGCTCACGGGTCTGCAACACTCATTACATGTGGTTGTGAGCACCCACGGGCGAGCAACGGCTGTGACAAGTGGTTGTGAGTGCTCACGGGTGTGCAACAGTCGCTACATGCAGTTGTGAGCGCTCACAGGTCTGCAACAGTCATTACACGCGGTTGTGAGCACCTGTGGTGTGCAGAGGGTGTGACACACGGTTGTGAGCGGCCCATGGGTGTGCAACAGTTGTTACACGATTGTGAGCAGCCCATGGGCGTGTAACGGGTGTGACACACAGTAGTGAGTGGCCCACGGGTGTGCAACAGCCACGACACGTGGTTGTGAGCACTCATGGGTGTGCAACAGTCACGGCACACGGTTGTAAGCACTCACGGGTGTGCAACAGTCGTGACACACAGTTGTGAGCAGCACACGGGTGTGCAATGGGCACGACATGACACAGAACCCCATGCAGCAGCACAATAAGCGCGATGGGCGGTTGTGAGCAGGTCACAGCGTGACGGGTGTGACCCGCACATGCGCCGCGGTTGTGCAACAGGCGCACAACAGGCATGATCCACGCACAGACGTGCAATGGGTGTGACGCGCAGCGCCAAATGGCTCACAGTCGTGCGACAGGTGTTGTGAAAAGCTCAGGGTGCGACGAATGGTGCAGAACCAGCTACAGTCGCGCAACAGGCGCCGCGGCGCGGTTGTGAACACCCCGCGGCGTGCGAGGGGGTGACGCATGGACGAAGCCACCACCACGAGCCCCCCGTGCAACAGGCGACCGTGCAACACGCGCAACGTGCTCTGCACCGCCGCACCGCGCAACAGGCGTAGAACCGGGGACCGCGGCAACACCCGCTGCACCAGCACCCCAACACCTGGTGCATGGACACCCCAAAACCTGGTGCATGGACACCTCAACACCTGGTGCACAGATACACAAGCAGCCCAACACCTGGTGCAGAGACACCCCAGCACCCCAACACCTGGTGCACAGAGACCTGAGCCCCAGTGCACCCCAATATCTGGTGCATGGACACCCCAGCACCCCAACACCTGGTGCACAGAGACCTGAGCTCCTGGTGCACCCCAACACCTGGTGCAGAGACACCCCAGCACCCCAACACCTGGTGCAGAGAGACCTGAGCCCCCAGTGCACCCCAACATCTGGTGCAGAGACACCCCAGCACCCCAACACCTGGTGCACAGAGACCTGAGCCCCCAGTGCACCCCAACATCTGGTGCAGAGACACCCCAGCACCCCAACACCTGGTGCACAGAGACCTGAGCTCCTGGTGCACCCCAACACCTGGAGCAGGGACACCCCAGCACCCCAACACCAGGTGCACAGAGCCCTGAGCCCCCGTGCACCCCAACACCTGATGCAGAGACACCCCAGCACCCAGAGCACGGACACCCAGCACCCCAACACCTGATGCACGGACATCCCAGCACCCCAATACCTGGTGCACAGAGACCTGAGCCCCCAGTGCACCCCAACACCTGGTGCATGGACAACCCAGCACCCCAACACCTGGTGCACAGAGCCCTGAGCCCCCAGTGCACCCCAATACCTGATGCAGAGACACCCCAGGACCCAGAGCACGGACACCCCAGCACCCCAACACCTGGTGCACAGAGACCTGAGCCCCCAGTGCACCCCAATATCTGGTGCATGGACACCCTGGCACCCCAACACCTGGTGCACAGAGACCTGAGCTCCTGGTGCACCCCAACACCTGGTGCATGGACACCCCAGCACCCCAACACCAGGTGCACAGAGACCTGAGCCCCCGTGCACCCCAACACCTGGTGCATGGACACCCATCACCCCAACACCTGGTGCACAGAGCCCTGAGCCCCCAGTGCACCCCAACACCTGGTGCATGGACACCCATCACCCCAACACCTGGTGCATGGACACCCCAGCACCCCAACACCTGGTGCACAGAGACCTGAGCTCCTGGTGCACCCCAACACCTGGAGCAGGGACACCCCAGCACCCCAATAACTGGTGCATGGACACCCCAGCACCCCAACACCTGGTGCATGGACACCCCGGCACCCCAATAACTGGCTGCACCGGGACCTCAGCACTCAGAGCACAGATGCCCCAGCACCCCAACACCTGGAGCAGGGACACCCCAGCACCCCAACACCTGGTGCACAGACACCCCAGCACCCCAATACTTGGTGCAGAGACACCCCAGCACCCCATCATCTGGTACATGCACACCCTAGCACCCCAACACCTGGTGCACAGATACACAAGCACCCCAACACCCGGTGCATGGACACCCCAACATCTGGTCCAGAGACACCTCAGCACCCCAATACCTGGAGCAGGGACACCCCAGCACCCCAATACCTGGTACATGGACACCCCAGCACCCCAATACCTGGTGCAGAGACACCCCAGCACCCAGAGCACGGACACCCCAGCACCCCAACATCTGGTGCACAGAGCCTTGAGCCCCCAGTGCACCCCAACATCTGGTGCATGGACACCCCAGCACCCCAACCCCCGGTGCACAGAGCCCTGAGCCCCCAGTGCACCCCAACACCTGGTGCAGAGACACCCCAGCACCCCAATACTTGGTGCAGAGACACCCCAGCACCCCAACACCTGGTGCACAGAGACCTGAGCCCCCAGTGCACCCCAATATCTGGTGCATGGACACCCTGGCACCCCAATAACTGGCTGCACCGGGACCTCAGCACTCAGAGCACAGATGCCCCAGCACCCCAACACCTGGTGCACAGACACCCCAGCACCCCAACACCTGGAGCACAGAGCCCTGAGCCCCCAGTGCACCCCAACACCTGGTGCATGGACACCCCAGCACCCCAATAACTGGTGCACAGACACCCCAGCACCCCAACACCTTGTGCACAGAGACCTGAGCCCCCAGTGCACCCCAACACCTGGTGCATGGACACCCATCACCCCAACACCTGGTGCATGGACACCCCGGCACCCCAATAACTGGCTGCACCGGGACCTCAGCACTCAGAGCACAGATGCCCCAGCACCCCAACACCTGGAGCAGGGACACCCCAGCACCCCAACACCTGGTGCACAGACACCCCAGCACCCCAACACCTGGTGCACAGACACCCCAGCACCCCAATAACTGGTGCATGGACAACCCAGCACCCCAACACCTGGTGCACAGAGCCCTGAGCCCCCAGTGCACCCCAACACCTGGTGCATGGACACCCATCACCCCAACACCTGGTGCAGAGACACCCCAGCACCCCAACACCTTGTGCACAGAGACCTGAGCTCCTGGTGCACCCCAACACCTGGTGCATGGACACCCATCACCCCAACACCTGGTGCATGGACACCCCAGCACCCCAACACCTGGTGCACAGAGACCTGAGCTCCTGGTGCACCCCAACACCTGGAGCAGGGACACCCCAGCACCCCAATAACTGGTGCATGAACACCCCAGCACCCCAACACCTGGTGCATGGACACCCCGGCACCCCAATAACTGGCTGCACCGGGACCTCAGCACTCAGAGCACAGATGCCCCAGCACCCCAACACCTGGAGCAGGGACACCCCAGCACCCCAACACCTGGTGCATGGACACCCCAGCACCCCAACACCTGGTGCACAGAGACCTGAGCCCCCAGTGCACCCCAACACCTGGTGCATGGACACCCCAGCACCCAGAGCATGGACAGCCAGCACCCCAATACCTGGTGCAGAGACAACCCAGCACCCCAACACCTGGTGCACAGAGACCTGAGCCCCCAGTGCACCCCAATATCTGGTGCATGGACACCCCAGCACCCCAACACCTGGTGCACAGAGACCTGAGCCCCCAGTGCACCCCAACACCTGGTGCACAGACACCCCAGCACCCCAACACCTGGAGCACAGAGACCTGAGCCCCCAGTGCACCCCAATATCTGGTGCATGGACACCCCAGCACCCCAATAACTGGTGCATGGACGTCCCACCACCCCAATACCTGGTGCACAGATATACAAGCACCCCAACACCCGGTGCATGGACACCCCAGCACCCCAACACCCGGTGCATGGACACCCCAGCACCCCAACACCAGGTGCACAGACACCCCAGCACCCCAACACCTGGTGCACAGACACCCCAGCACCCCAACACCTGGTGCACAGAGACCTGAGCCCCCGGTGCACCCCAACACCTGCAGCACCGCCCCCCCCCATCCCCCAGAGCACGGCCCCCCCCGACCCCGCCACTGGCCGTCCCGCCCCCCCCCCCCCCCCCCCACCCCCCCGGTGCCGCTGCCGCCCCCCCCCCCCGCCCCGCCCCCTCACCTGGCCTTGGCGGAGCGCTCGTAGGTCCAGCCGGGCCCGGCGGCCAGCGGGTCCCCGAATCCGGCGGCCGGGTAGTTCCTGTCCATGGGGGCGGCGGCCCGGCGGCGCGCGGCGCTCAGGGCGGGGCGGGGCGGGCCGGTCCCCCCCGGCGGCGCCCCCGGGGCCGGGCCGGGCGCTGGGCCGAGGCGGCGGCGGCGGCGGCGGCGGGAGCGCTCACGGAGCGGCCATGTTGGCTGGCGGGGCCGCGCCGCCGCCGCTTCCTCCCACAATGCACCGCGCGGCGGGGCGGAGGGCGGGGCCGGGCGGCGGGAGCGCGGCGGGGGAGGGGCCAAGCGGCGGCGGGAGCGCGAGAGGGGCGGGGGAAGAGCCGGCGGGGGGCGGAGCGGGGATTAATGACGGGAGAGGGGGCGGAGCGAAGGGCGGGGCAAAGAGGCGGTGGGAGAGCGAGGGAGCGCGGCGGGGGCGGGGCCAGAGAGCGGCGGGAGAGCGAGAGGGGCGTGGCCAGAGAGCGGCGAGGGGCGGAGCGATGATTCTTGGGGGGAAGGGGCGGAGAGAAGGGCGGGGCCAAGAGGCGGTGGGAGAGCGAGGGAGCGCGGCGGGGGCGGGGCCAGAGAGCGGCGAGGGGCGGAGCGATGATTCTTGGGGGGAAGGGGCGGAGAGAAGGGCGGGGCCAAGAGGCGGTGGGAGAGCGAGGGAGCGCGGCGGGGGAGGGGCTAAGCGGCGGCGGGAGCGCGAGAGGGGCGGGGCAAGAGGCGGCGGGGGGCGGAGCGGGGATTAATGGAGGAGAGGGGGCGGAGCGAAGGGCGGGGCAAAGAGGAGGTGGGAGAGCGAGGGAGCGCGGCGGGGGCGGGGCCAGAGAGCGGCGGGGAGAGCGAGAGGGGCGTGGCCAGAGAGCGGCGAGGGGCGGAGCGATGATTCTTGGGGGGGAAGGGGCGGAGAGAAGGGCGGGACCAAGAGGCGGTGGGAGAGCGAGGGAGCGCGGCGGGGGCGGGGCCAAGCGGCGGCGGGGAGCGCGAGAAGGGCGGGGCAAGAGGCGGCGGGGGGCGGAGCGGGGATTAATGGAGGAGAGGGGGCGGAGCGAAGGGCGGGGCAAAGAGGAGGTGGGAGAGCGAGGGAGCGCGGCGGGGGCGGGGCCAGAGAGCGGCGGGGAGAGCGAGAGGGGCGTGGCCAGAGAGCGGCGAGGGGCGGAGCGATGATTCTTGGGGGGAAGGGGCGGAGAGAAGGGCGGGGCCAAGAGGCGGTGGGAGAGCGAGGGAGCGCGGCGGGGGCGGGGCCAAGCGGCGGCGGGAGCGCGAGAGGGGCGGGGCAAGAAGCGGCGGGGGGCGGAGCGGGGATTAATGGAGGGAGAGAGGGCGGAGCGGGGATTAATGGAGGGGAGAAGGGGCGGAGCGAAGGGCGGAGCAAAGAGGCGGTGGGAGAGCGAGGGGGCGCGAAAGGGGCGGGACCAGAGAGAGGCGGGGGGCGGAGCGAGGACTCTTAGGGAGAGGGGCGGAGAGAAGGGCGGGGCCAAGCGGCGGCGGGGGGCGGAGCGGGGATTAATGGGGGGAGAAGGGGCGGAGCGAAGGGCGGGGCCAAGAGGCGGTGGGAGAGCGAGGGGGCGCGGCGGGGGCGGGGCCAGAGAGCGGTGGGAGAGCGAGAGGGGCGTGGCCAGAGAGCGGCGAGGGGCGGAGCGATGATTCATGGCGGGGAAGGGGCGGAGAGAAGGGCGGGGCCAAGCGGCGGCAGGGGGCGGAGCGGGGATTAATGGCGGGAGAAGGGGCGGAGCGAAGGGCGGGGCCAAGAGGCGGTGGGAGCGGGAGAGGGGCGTGGCCAGAGAGCGGCGCGGGGCGGAGCGGTGATTCTCGGGGGGAAGGGGCGGAGCGAAGGGCGGGGCCAAGTGGCGGCGGCAGAGCGAGGCAGCGGGGCAGGGGGCGGGGCTAAGCGGTGTGGCGGGAGAGCGAAGGGGGAGGGGCCGAGGCAAGGGAAGGGGGCTGGGCGGGGGGCGGAGCGATGATGGGAGAGAAGGGGCGTGGCCAAACCTGAAAGGGGGCGGGGAAAAAAGCGGGGCCAGGCGGAGTCGGGGGCGGAGCGACGAGCGTCGGGAGGGAGAAGGGGCGGGGCCAGAGAACGGCGGGAGCGCGGCGGGGGGCGGGGCCAAGTGGTGTGGCGGGAGAGCGAAGGGGCGGAGCAGCTGCGAAGGGGGCGGGGCCAGGCGGCGGAGGGGGGCGGAGCGATGATTCTGGCCGGGGGGAATGGGCGGGGTGGCTGCAGTGGGGAAGGGGGCGTGGCCGGAGTGCGAAAGGGGCGGGGCCAAGCGGCGGCGGGAGCGCAAGTGGGCGGAGCGGGAGAGACGCGGGGGGGCGGGGCTGGGGAACCGGCGGGGGGCCGGAGCGGAGCCGGGAAGGTCCGGAGAGAGCGGGGGGGGGGCCCGGGGGGGGCTGGGGGGGTGACGGGAAGAGCCGAGAGGGGCAGCGGGGGGGGTCTCGGGGGGGAACCGGGAGGTTCCGGTGCGGTGGGGAGAACCGACCCGCGGCCACTTCCGCCGGAGGGACGCGGGGAGGGGGGGGGGGCGACGGACACTTTCCGTCGGCGCACTTCCGGCCGCGGCACTTCCGGCTTCGGGAGCGGCGGTTGGTGTGGGGGGGCGGGAACGGGACCGTCCGTAAACACCGTAAACAGCCCCGGAAACACCGTAAACAGCACCGGAAACACCGTAAACAGCACCGGAAACACCGGAAACAGCCCCGGAAACACCGGAAACAGCACCGGAAACAGCCCCGGGCCCCCCTCCCGGTCCTGCCGGTGCCGCCATGACGCGGCACGGGAAGAACTGCACGGCCGGGGCCGTGTACACCTACCACGAGAAGAAGAAGGACACGGGTGGGACACCGGGGACGCGGGGGGGGGGGCGTGGGGACACGGGGGGGGGCGGGGACACGGGGACATGGGGGGGGGCATGAGGGGGACACGGGGGGGACATGGGGGGGATGGGGGCCATGGGGACACGGGGGGGATGGGGGGGACATGGGGACACAAGGGGACATGGGGGTAACATGGGGACATGGGGGGGACACGGGGGGACATGGGGGGGAGAGGAACATGGGGTCTGGGGGCCATGGGGGGGACATGGGGACATGGCGGGGGCAGAGGAACAAGGAGCCTGGGGGATGTGGGGGGGACATGGGGGGACGTGGGGACATGGGGGGGTCATAGGGACACGGGGGGGATGAGGGGACACGAGGGGATGGGGGGATATGGGGGTAACATGGGGGGGGACACGGGGGGACATGAGGGGGCAGAGGAACATGGGGCCTGGGGGACATGGGGGGTAACATGGGGACATGGGGGGGATGAGGGGACACGGGGGGGGCAGAGGGACATGTGGGGACATGGGGACAGGGAGGGACATGGGGGGGATGGGGGGGACACGGGGGGATGGGGGGACATGGGGACACAGGGAGACATGGGGGGTAACATGGGGACATGGGGGGGGACACGGGGGGACATGGGGCCTGGGGGGTGACATGGGGACATGGGGGGGATGAGGGGACACGGGGGGGACATGGGGACGGGGGGGGGGGCAGAGGAATATGGGGCCTGGGGGACATGGGGGGGATGAGGGGACAAGGGGACACAGGGGGACAAGGGGACATGGGGGGGGTCATAGGGACACAGGGGGGATGAGGGGACACGGGGGGATGGGGGGACACAGGGAGACATGGGGGGTAACATGGGGACATGGGGGGGACACAGGGGGACATGGGGCCTGGGGGGGGACATGGGGACACGGGGGGACACAGGGGGACATGGGGCCTGGGGGGGGACATGGGGACACAGGGGGACAAGGGGACATTGTGGGGCAGAGGAACATGGGGGGCCTGGGGGACATGGGGGGGATGGGGGGACAAGGGGACACGGGGAGACATGGGGACATGGGGGGGCAGAGGAATGAGGAGCCTGGGGGACATGGGGGGTAACATGGGGACATGGGGGGGATGAGGGGACATGGGGGGAGGGGGGGACATGGGGACACAAGGGGACATGGGGGTAACATGGGGACATGGGGGGGATGAGGGGACAAGGGGACACGGGGGGGCAGAGGGACATGTGGGGACATGGGGACAGGGAGGGACATGGGGATGGGGGGCGGGCAGAGGAATATGGGGCCTGGGGGACATGGGGGGGTCATAGGGACACGGGGGGATGGGGGGACATGGGGACACAAGGGGACATGGGGGGTAACATGGGGACACGGGGGGACATGGGGGGCAGAGGAACATGGGGTCTGGGGGACACGGGGGTACACGAGGGGACACGGGGGGACATGGGGACATGGGGGGGGCAGAGGAACGAGGAGCCTGGGGGATGTCGGGGGGACACGGGGGGACAAGGGGACATGGGGGGGCAGAGGAACATGGGGCCTGGGGGACATGGGGGGGATGGGGGGACATGGGGGTAACATGGGGACATGGGGGGGATGAGGGGACATGGGGGGGCAGAGGGACACGGGGGGACATGGGGACAGGGAGGGACATGGGGGGATAAGGGGACACGGGGGGATGGGGGGACATGGGGACACAGGGAGACATGGGGGTAACATGGGGACATGAGGGGGACACAGGGGGACATGGGGCCTGGGGGGGGACATGGGGACACGGGGGGACATGGGGGGACAAGGGGACATGAGGGGACAAAGGGACATGGGGGGGCAGAGGAACAAGGAGCCTGGGGGATGCGGGGGGGACATGGGGACATGGGGCAGATGAGGGGACACGGGGACACAGAGGGACACGGGGGGACATGGGGGGATGAGAGGACATGGGGGGAGGGGGGGACATGGGGACACAAGGGGACATGGGGGTAACATGGGGACATGGGGGGGACACGGGGGGACATGGGGGGGCAGAGGAACATGGGGCCTGGGGGACACAGGGGTACACGGGGGGGACATGGGGGGCAGAGGAACATGGGGCCTGGGGGACATGGGGGGGATGGGGGGACATGGGGGTAACATGGGGACATGGGGGGGATGAGGGGACACGGGGGGGCAGAGGGACACGGGGGGGACATGGGGACAGGGAGGGACATGGGGGGATAAGGGGACACGGGGGGATGGGGGGACATGGGGACACAGGGAGACATGGGGGGTAACATGGGGACATGGGGGGGGACACAGGGGGACATGGGGCCTGGGGGGTGACATGGGGACATGGGGGGGATGAGGGGACACGGGGGGACATGGGGACGGGGGGGGGGGGGCAGAGGAATATGGGGCCTGGGGGACATGGGGGGGATGAGGGGACAAGGGGACACAGGGGGACAAGGGGACATTGGGGGGGTCATAGGGACACAGGGGGGATGAGGGGACACGGGGGGATGGGGGGGACATGGGGACACGGGGGGACAAGGGGACATTGTGGGGCAGAGGAACATGGGGGGCCTGGGGGACATGGGGGGGATGGGGGGACAAGGGGACACGGGGAGACATGGGGACATGGGGGGGCAGAGGAATGAGGAGCCTGGGGGACATGGGGGGTAACATGGGGACATGGGGGGGATGAGGGGACATGGGGGGAGGGGGGGACATGGGGACACAAGGGGACATGGGGGTAACATGGGGACATGGGGGGGATGAGGGGACAAGGGGACACGGGGGGGGCAGAGGGACATGTGGGGACATGGGGACAGGGAGGGACATGGGGATGGGGGGCGGGCAGAGGAATATGGGGCCTGGGGGACATGGGGGGGTCATAGGGACACGGGGGGATGGGGGGACATGGGGACACAAGGGGACATGGGGGTAACATGGGGACACGGGGGGACATGGGGGGCAGAGGAACATGGGGTCTGGGGGACACGGGGGTACACGAGGGGACACGGGGGGACATGGGGACATGGGGGGGGCAGAGGAACGAGGAGCCTGGGGGATGTCGGGGGGACACGGGGGGACAAGGGGACATGGGGGGGCAGAGGAACATGGGGCCTGGGGGACATGGGGGGGATGGGGGGACATGGGGGTAACATGGGGACATGGGGGGGATGAGGGGACATGGGGGGGCAGAGGGACACGGGGGGACATGGGGACAGGGAGGGACATGGGGGGATAAGGGGACACAGGGGGGATGGGGGGACATGGGGACACAGGGAGACATGGGGGTAACATGGGGACATGAGGGGGACATGAGGGGGACACAGGGGGACATGGGGCCTGGGGGGGGACATGGGGACACGGGGGGACATGGGGGGACAAGGGGACATGAGGGGACAAAGGGACATGGGGGGGCAGAGGAACAAGGAGCCTGGGGGATGCGGGGGGGACATGGGGACATGGGGCGGATGAGGGGACACGGGGACACAGAGGGACACGGGGGGGACATGGGGGGATGAGAGGACACGGGGGGAGGGGGGGGACATGGGGACACAAGGGGACATGGGGGTAACATGGGGACATGGGGGGGACACGGGGGGACATGGGGGGGCAGAGGAATATGGGGCCTGGGGGACACAGGGGGACATGGGGACGGGGGGGACAAGGTGGGGTCATGGGGGGTACATGGAAACACGGGGACATGGGGGGACATAAAGATATTGGGGGGGACATAGGGGGTGACACGGGGGCATGGGAGGGACATGGGGACGTGCGGGGGACATGGGGGCATATGGGGACATGGGGGCATATGGGGACATGGGGGGGGGCATGTGGACACGGCAAAGACAGGGGGACAAGGGGACACATGGGGGGGACCCGGGGGTGGGGGGGGCAGGGGAGCGTGGGGACATGGGAGGACAGGGGGACACAAGTGGGACAAGGGGACATGGGGGGACATGGGGGGGGCAGAGGAACGAGGGGCCTGGGGGACACGGGGGGGACACGGGGAGACATGGGGGGACTTAGGAGTAACATACAGACATGAGTGGGACAGGGGGACATGGGGGGACAGGGGGACATGGGGGGGGCACATGGGGGGACCTGGGGGGGGGTGACAGAGGAATGTGGGGACCCAGGAGAGACGAGAGGACACGGGCGGGACATGGGAGGACAGGGGGACACGAGTGGGACATGGGGACATGGGGGACATGGGGGGGGAAGGGGAACAAGGGGGTATGGGGGGACAAGAGGACACGGGGGGACGGGGAGGGACGTGGGGGGACAAGGGGACGTGGAGGGACGGGGGGGGTGACAAGGGGACTGGGGGGTGATGGGGGGTGTAACAAGGGGACATGGGGGGTACAAGGGGACACAGGGGGGTGACAAGGGGATGGGTTGTGACAAGGGGAACAGGGGGGTGACAAGGGGATGGGGGGGTGACAAGGGATGGGGGGTGACAAGGGATGGGGGGGGTGACAAGGAACAGGGCGGTGACAAGGGGATGGGGGGGGTGACAAGGGGATGGGGGGGGTGACAAGGGGACAGGGGGGTGACAAGGGGACAGGGGGGGTGACAAGGGGACATGGGGCGGGTGACAAGGGACGGGGGATGACAAGGGGACAGGGGGGTTGACAAGGGCACATGGGGCTGACAAGGGGATGGAGAAGTGACAAGGGGACATGGGGTGACAAGGGGACATGGGGGTGACAAGGGGATGGGTTGTGACAAGGGGACAGGGGGTGACAAGGGATGGGGGGGGTGACAAGGGGATGGGGGGGTGACAAGGGGACAGGGGGGTGACAAGGGGACAGGGGGGGTGACAAGGGGACATGGGGCGGTGACAAGGGACGGGGGATGACAAGGGGACAGGGGGGTTGACAAGGGCACATGGGGCTGACAAGGGGATGGAGAAGTGACAAGGGGACATGGGGTGACAAGGGGACATGGGGGGTGACAAGGGGATGGGTTGTGACAAGGGGACAGGGGGTGACAAGGGATGGGGGGGGTGACAAGGGGCTGGGGGGGTGACAAGGGACAGGGGGTGACAAGGGGACACAGGGCTGACAAGGGGACACAGTGGGGTGACAGGAGGACACAGGGGGGTGACAAGAGGATGGGGGGGTGACAAGGGGACACAGGGTGACAAGGGGACTGGGGGATGTAACAAGGGGACATGGGGGGTACAAGGGGACACAGGGGGGTGACAAGAGGATGGGGGGGTGACAAGGGGACACAGGGTGACAAGGGGACTGGGGGATGTAACAAGGGGACATGGGGGGTACAAGGGGACACAGGGGGGTGACAAGAGGATGGGGGGTGACAAGGGGACACAGGGTGACAAGGGGACTGGGGGATGTAACAAGGGGACATGGGGGGTACAAGGGGACACAGGGGGGTGACAAGGGGATGGGTTGTGACAAGGGGACGGGGGGGTGATGGGGGGGTGACAAGTGGACACGGGTGACATGGGGATGGGGGGTGACAAGGGGATGGGTGGTGACAGGGTGGCGGGGGGTGACAAGGGGCTGGGGGGGGGTGACAAGGGGATGGGGGGGTGACAGGTGGACACGGGTGACATGGGGATGGGGGGGTGACAAGGGGCTGGGCGGTGACAAGGGGACAGGGCGGGTCACAGAGGGACAGGGGGGTGACAAGGGGCCATGGGGCGGTGACAATGGGACAGGGGGGGGTGCCAAGGGGCTGGGGGGGGGTGACAAGGGGACACAGGGGGGGTGACAAGGGGACAGGGCGGGTCACAAAGGGATGGGGGGGGTGACAAGGGGCCCATGGGGCGGGTGACAACGGGACAGGGGGGGGTGACAAGGGGACATGGGGGGGGTGACACGGGGACAGGGGGTGACAAGGGGACACAGGGGGGGTGACACGGGGACAGGGGGGTGACAAGGGGATGGGGGGGTGACAAGGGGACACAAGGGTGACAAGGGGCGGGGGGTGACAAGGGGCTGGGGGGGTGACAAGGGGGCTGGGGCGGGTGACAAGGGGGCAGGGCGGGTCACAGAGGGACGGGGGGGTGACAAGGGGCCATGGGGCGGTGACAACGGGACAGGGGGGTGACAAGGGGCTGGGGGGGGGTGACAAGGGGACACGGGGGTGACAAGGGACAGGGGGTGACAAGGGGATGGGGGGGATTAACAAGGGGACAGGAGGGTGACGGGGGGGATGAGAAGGGGCTGGGGGGGTGACATGGGGACGGGGGGTGACAAGGGGACAGGGCGGGTCACAGAGGGACGGGGGGGTGACAAGGGGCCGTGGGGCGGTGACAACGGGACAGGGGGGTTACAGGGGGGGGTGACAGGGGGGGGTGACAGGAGGGGACACGGGAGGTGACAGAGGTCACAGAGGTGACAGGAGGTGATAGAGGTCACAGAGGTCACAGAGATGACAGAGGTGACAGAGGTCACAGAGGTGACAGGTGGTGGCAGAGGTGACAGAGGTCACAGAGGTCACAGAGGTCATAGAGGTCACAGGGGTGACAGAGGTGACAGGTCGCAGAGGTCACAGAGGTCACAGAGGTGACAGAGGTGACAGAGGTGACAGAGGTCACAGGGGGTTATAGAGGTCACAAGGGTGACAGAGGTGACAGGAGGTGACAGAGGTCACAGAGGTCACAGGAGGTGGCAGAGGTGACAGTGGTGACAGGGAGGTGGCAGAGGTCACACACGTGACAGAGGTCACAGAGGTGACAGAGGTCACAGAGGTCACAGAGGTGACAGAGGTGACAGAGATGACAGGAGGTGACAGAGGTCACAGAGTTCACAGAGGTCACAGAGGTGACAGGAGGTGACAGAGGTCACAGAGGTCACAGGAGGTGGCAGAGGGTGACAGGAGGGTCACAGTGGTGACAAAGGTCACAGAGATGACAGAGGTGACAGAGGTCACAGAGGTGACAGAGGTCACAGAGGTGACAGAGGTCACAGGGGTGACAGAGGTGACAGGAGGTCACAGGGGTGACAGAGGTCACAGGAGGTGGCAGAGCTCACAGAGGTGACAGGAGGTGACAGAGGCGACAGAGGTCACAGAGGTCACAGAGGTCACAGAGGTCACAGGGGTGACAGAGATGACAGAGATGACAGAGGTGACAAAGGAGCCACCGTCCCCGCAGCGGCCTCGGGGTACGGGACGCAGCGCGTGTGGTTCGGCCGCGACGCCGTCAAGGACTTCGACTGCTGCTGCCTGTCCCTGCAGCCCTGCCGGGACCCCGTGGTGACGTGAGTGACCGAAACCGCCCAAAATCACCCAAAATCACCCCAAAAACCGCCCCGAAACCACCCCCAGCCCTGCCGGGACCCCGTGGTGACGTGAGTGACCAAAATGACCCAAAATCACCCAAAAATGGCCCAAAATGACCCAAAAATGGCCCCGAAACCACCCCCAGCCCTGCCGGGACCCCGTGGGGACGTGAGTGACCAAAATGACCCAAAATCACCTCAAAATGACCCAAAATGACCCAAAAATGGCCCCGAAACCACCCCCAGCCCTGCCGGGACCCCGTGGGGACGTGAGTGACCAAAATGACCCAAAATGACCCAAAATCACCCCAAAATGACCCAAAAATGGCCCCGAAACCACCCCCAGCCCTGCCGGGACCCCGTGGGGACGTGAGTGACCAAAATGACCCAAAATGACCCAAAAATGGCCCAAAATGACCCAAAAATGGCCCCGAAACCACCCCCAGCCCTGCCGGGACCCCGTGGGGACGTGAGTGACCAAAATGACCCAAAATGACCCAAAATCACCCCAAAATGACCCAAAAATGGCCCCCGAAACCACCCCCAGCCCTGCCGGGACCCCGTGGGGACGTGAGTGACCAAAATGACCCAAAATCACCTCAAAATGACCCAAAATGACCCAAAAATGGCCCCGAAACCACCCCCAGCCCTGCCGGGACCCCGTGGGGACGTGAGTGACCAAAATCACCCCAAAATGACCCAAAAATGACCCAAAAATGACCCAAAATGACCCAAAAATGGCCCCGAAACCACCCCCAGCCCTGCCGGGACCCCGTGGGGACGTGAGTGACCAAAATGACCCAAAATGACCCAAAAATGGCCCAAAATGACCCAAAAATGGCCCCGAAACCACCCCCAGCCCTGCCGGGGACCCCGTGGGGACGGGAGTGACCAAAATCACCCAAAATGACCCAAAATCACCCCAAAAATGGCCCAAAATGACCCAAAAATGGCCCCGAAAACACCCCCAGCCCTGCCGGGACCCCGTGGGGACGTGAGTGACCAAAATGACCCAAAATGACCCAAAAATGGCCCAAAATGACCCAAAAATGGCCCCGAAACCACCCCCAGCCCTGCCGGGACCCCGTGGGGACGTGAGTGACCAAAATGACCCAAAATGACCCAAAATCACCCCCAAAATGACCCAAAAATGGCCCCGAAACCACCCCCCAGCCCTGCCGGGACCCCGTGGGGACGTGAGTGACCAAAATGACCCAAAATCACCTCAAAATGACCCAAAATGACCCAAAAAATGGCCCCGAAACCACCCCCCAGCCCTGCCGGGACCCCGTGGGGGACGTGAGTGACCAAAATCACCCCCAAAATGACCCAAAAATGACCCAAAATGACCCAAAAATGACCCAAAATGACCCAAAAATGGCCCCGAAACCACCCCCAGCCCTGCCGGGACCCCGTGGGGACGTGAGTGACCAAAATGACCCAAAATGACCCAAAAATGGCCCAAAATGACCCAAAAATGGCCCCGAAAACCATCCCCAGCCCTGCCGGGACCCCGTGGGGACGGGAGTGACCAAAATCACCCAAAATGACCCAAAATCACCCCCAAAAATGGCCCAAAATGACCCAAAAATGGCCCCGAAAACACCCCCAGCCCTGCCGGGACCCCGTGGGGACGTGAGTGACCAAAATGACCCAAAATGACCCAAAAATGGCCCAAAATGACCCAAAAATGGCCCCGAAACCACCCCCAGCCCTGCCGGGACCCCGTGGGGACGTGAGTGACCGAAATGACCCAAAATCACCCCAAAATCGACCCAAAATGACCCAAAAATGACCCAAAAACCACCCCCAGCCCTGCCGGGACCCCGTGGGGACGGGAGTGACCAAATGACCCAAAATGACCCAAAAATGTCCCAAAATGACCCAAAAATGGCCCCGAAACCACCCCAGCCCTGCCGGGACCCCGTGGGGGACGTGAGTGACCAAAATGACCCAAAATGACCCAAAATCACCCCAAAATGACCCAAAAATGGCCCCGAAACCACCCCCAGCCCTGCCGGGACCCCGTGGGGACGTGAGTGACCAAAATGACCCAAAATCACCTCAAAATGACCCAAAATGACCCAAAAATGGCCCCGAAACCACCCCCAGCCCTGCCGGGACCCCGTGGGGACGTGAGTGACCAAAATCACCCCAAAATGACCCAAAAATGACCCAAAATGACCCAAAAATGGCCCCGAAACCACCCCCAGCCCTGCCGGACCCCGTGGGGACGTGAGTGACCAAAATGACCCAAAATGACCCAAAAATGGCCCAAAATGACCCAAAAATGGCCCCGAAACCACCCCCAGCCCTGCCGGGACCCCGTGGGGACGGGAGTGACCAAAATGACCCAAAATGACCCAAAAATGGCCCAAAATGACCCAAAAATGGCCCCGAAACCACCCCCAGCCCTGCCGGGACCCCGTGGGGACGTGAGTGACCAAAATGACCCAAAATGACCCAAAAATGGCCCAAAATGACCCAAAAATGGCCCCGAAACCACCCCCAGCCCCTGCCGGGACCCCGTGGGGACGTGAGTGACCAAAATGACCCAAAATCACCTCAAAATGACCCAAAATGACCCAAAAATGGCCCCGAAACCACCCCCAGCCCTGCCGGGACCCCGTGGGGACGTGAGTGACCAAAATCACCCCAAAATGACCCAAAAATGACCCAAAATGACCCAAAAATGACCCAAAATGACCCAAAAATGGCCCCGAAACCACCCCCAGCCCTGCCGGGACCCCGTGGGGACGTGAGTGACCAAAATGACCCAAAATGACCCAAAAATGGCCCAAAATGACCCAAAAATGGCCCCGAAACCACCCCCAGCCCTGCCGGGACCCCGTGGGGACGGGAGTGACCAAAATCACCCAAAAATGACCCAAAATCACCCCAAAAAATGGCCCAAAATGACCCAAAAATGGCCCCGAAAACACCCCCAGCCCTGCCGGGACCCCGTGGGGACGTGAGTGACCAAAATGACCCAAAATGACCCAAAAATGGCCCAAAATGACCCAAAAATGGCCCCGAAACCACCCCCAGCCCTGCCGGGACCCCGTGGGGACGTGAGTGACCAAAATGACCCAAAATGACCCAAAAATGGCCCAAAATGACCCAAAAATGGCCCCGAAACCACCCCCAGCCCTGCCGGGACCCCGTGGGGACGGGAGTGACCAAAATCACCCAAAATGACCCAAAATCACCCCAAAAATGGCCCAAAATGACCCAAAAATGGCCCCGAAAACACCCCCAGCCCTGCCGGGACCCCGTGGGGACGGGAGTGACCAAAATGACCCAAAATGAGCCAAAAATGGCCCAAAATCA
>JAVLUU010000811.1:0-60986 GCA_032206185.1 Columba guinea
AGCCCCCCAGGTTTTGGGGTGACTCACCCAGGGTGCGATGGGGGGTGACCCCAACCCCCCCCCCCAGCCCCCCGGGTTTTGGGGGTGACCCACCCAGGGTGCCATGGGGGGGGGTCCCCAGCCTCCCCAGGTTTTGGGGTGACTCACCCAGGGTGCGATGGGGGGGGTCCCCCCCCCCGCTGTGTCACCTCGGCCACCGTGTCCCCCAGCTGGGCCACCCCCTGCAGGCGCTGGGGACACGGGGTGAGCACGGGGACCCCCAAACCCCCCAGGGACCCCCAACCCCCCACGGGACCCCCAAACCCCTCATGGGGCATGAGGAACCCCCACAGGACCCCCAAACCCCCCATGGGATCCCCAAATCCCCCATGGGATCCCCAAATCCCCCCATGGGACCCCCAACCCCCCCACGGGATCCCCAAACCCCCCATGGGATCCCCAAATCCCCCATGGGACCCCCAAACCCCCCACGGGATCCCCAAACCACCCATGGGGCACGGGGACCACCCAACCCCCCAGGCACCCCCATACCCCCCATGGGGCACAGAGACCCCCCACAGGACCCCCAGACCCCCCATGGGACCCCAACCCCCCCCATGGGGAATGGGGACCCCCAAACCCCCTATGTGACCCCCAAACCCCCCATGGGGAATGGGGAACCCCCCCAGGGACCGCAAACCCCCCATGGGGCACAGGGACCCCCTCAACCCCCCAGGGACCCCAAAAACCCCCCCATGGGGCACAGGGACCCCCTCAACCCCCCAGGGACCCCAAAAAACCCCCCATGGGGCACAGGGACCCCCCACAGCACCCCCAGACCCCCCATGGGACCCCAACCCCCCCATGGGGAATGGAGACCCCCAAACCCCCTATGTGACCCCCAAAACCCCCCATGGGGCACGGGGACCCCCAACCCCCCCATGGGGAATAGGGACCCCCAACACCCCATGGGGCACGGGGACCCCCCCAACCCACCCACGAGACCCCCAAACCCCCATGGGGACCCACAAGCCCCCCAGGGACCCCCAAACCCCCCATGGGGGCAGAGGGACCCTCCAACCCACCCACAGGACCCCCAAACCTCCATGGGGACCCCCAAACCCCCCATGGGGACCCCAAAGCCCCCCAGGGACCCCCAAACCCCCCACGGGGCCGGGGACCCCCAGAGCCCCCCCCGTGGCACAAGGACCCCCAGCGCCCCCACCTGCACGAGCGTGCGCAGGCTCCGGTGCGTGGGGCGGGGCCAGGGGGCCGCAGGGGGCGTGGCCGGGGAGCCCCCCCGCGCCGGGCAGCCCCCGGGGGTCGCCCAGCCCCCCCCGCCCCGAAGGCCGCGGCCAGCGCGCCCAGGTCCCCCCCCCCGCCACCCCCAGCAGCCGCAGCACCGGGGGGGGGGCGCCCGGGGACCCCCCCCAGCTCGGGGCTCTGCGGAGAGAGGGGGGGGATGGGGCTGGGACCCCTCCCCAGGGAACGGGGGGAATGGGGGGAATGGGGGGGGGGTGAGCTGGGACCCCTCCCCAGGGAATGGGGGGAATGGGGGGAATGGGGGGGGGGGTGAGCTGGGACCCCTCCCCAGGTAATGGGGGTGGGGGGGGGGCTGGGACCCCTCCCCAGGGAATGAGGGGGAATGGGGGGGAATGGGGGGGAATGGGAGGGAATGGGAGGGAATGGGGGTGGGACCCCTCCCCCAGGGAATGGGGGAATGGGGGGATGGAGGGGGGGTGGGCTGGGACCCCCTCCCCAGGGAACGGGGGGAATGGGGGGGGCTGGGACCCCTCCCCCAGGAATGGGGGGAAATGGGGCTGGGACCCCCTCCCCAGGGGAATGGGGGGATGGGGGGTCTGCGCCCCCTCCCGCCCCCCCTCACCTGCGGCCTCCAGCAGCTCCAGGTCCCCGCTGTGCCCCCCCCCAGCGCCGCCTCCAGCTCCGAACACGAGCGGGGGGGTCTCCTGGGGGGGGGGGGCAGTGCCGGGGGGTCAGTGCCGGGTCCCCCGGGTGGGGGGGGCAGTGGGGGGGTCAGTGCCGGGTCCCCCGGGTGGGGGGGGCAGGGGGGGGGCAGGGGGGGGGTCCCCCGGGTGGGGGGGGCAGGGGGGGGGGCAGGGGGGGGTCCCCCAGACTCACCTGGGGGGGCTGCGGCCGCCGGCCAGGGGGCAGCGTGGGGAGGGGCGGGGGGCTCAGGGCCGCCCCCCCCCTCGGGGGTCTCCAGCACCTCGCGCAGGAGCTGGCGGCTGCGGCTCAGGGCGGCGTGGCTGGGGGGACACCAGTGGGGGGGGCTGTGACCCCGGGGGGGGCTGTGACCCCAACGGGGGGGGCTGTGACCCCGGGGAGGGGGCTGTGACCCCGGGGGGGGCTGTGACCCTGGGGGGGGCTGTGACCCCAACGGGGGGGCTGTGACCCCGGGGAGGGGGGCCTGTGACCCTGGGGGGGGGCTGTGGACCCCCAATGGGGGGCTGTGACCCCAAGTGGGGGGGGCTGTGACCCCTGGGGGGGGGCTGTGACCCCAATGGGTGGGCTGTGACCCCAATGGGGGCTGTGATCCCGGGGGGGGGCTGTGACCCCAAGGGGGGGCTGTGACCCCAATGGAGGGGCTGTGATCCCGGGGGGGGGCTGTGACCCCAATGGAGGGGCTGTGACCCCTGGGGGGGGGGGGGCTGTGATCCCGGGGGGGGGGCTGTGACCCCAATGGGGGGGGATGGGGGCACCCGGACGCCTGGGTCCCCGCACCTGCTCCGGGGGGAGCCCCCGCTGCCGTCCCCCGGCGGGGGGGCCGCGTCCAGCAGGTCCTCGATGAACTGCAGCTGCTGCTCAGGGGGGGCCGTGCCCTGGGGGGGGACTGGGGGTGATGCCAGCAGCCCCCCCAGCCCCCCCCAGCACCCACCTTCACCAGCCGCCCCAAAAACCCCCCGAGCCCCCCAAGACCCCCCACCCCCCACAGCCCCGGCCCCCCCCGGCCCCCCCACCTGGAGCAGCGCGGGTGTCGTCCGCCCGGCACAGCAGCAGCTCCGCTCCCAGTTTGGCCAGTTCTGGGGGGGGGGCACTGGTTGGACTGGGGGGTGCAGGGGGCACTTTGGGGGGGTCAGTCGGGGGGGGTCCGTTTGGGGGTCAGTTTGGGGGGGTCAGTCGGGGGGGTCAGTTTCGGGGGGTCAGTTTGGGGGGGGTCAGTCGGGGGGTCAGTTGGGGGGGTCAGGTCGGGGGGTCAGTTTGGCGGGGTCAGTTTGGGGGGTCAGTTTGGGGGGGTCAGTTTGGGGGGGGGTCAGTCGGGGGGTCAGTTGGGGGGTCAGTCGGGGGGTCAGTTTGGCGGGGGTCAGTTTGGGGGGTCAGTCGGGAGGTCAGTTGGGGGGGTCAGTCAGGGGGTCAGTCAGGGGGTCAGTTTGGGGGGGTCGGTTGGGGGGGTCAGTTGGGGGGGTCAGTTGGGGGGGTCAGTTGGGGGGGTCAGTCAGGGGGTCAGTTTGGGGGGGTCAGTTTGGGGGGGGGTCGGTTTGGGGGGGTCGGTTTGGGGGGTCAGTCAGGGGGTCAGTTGGGGGGGGTCAGTTTGGGGTGTCAGTCGGGGGGTCAGTTGGGGGGTCAGTTTGGGGGGTCAGTCGGGAGGTCAGTTGGGGGGGGTCAGTCAGGGGGTCAGTTTGGGGGGGGTCGGTTGGGGGGGTCAGTTGGGGGGGTCAGTTGGGGGGGTCAGTCAGGGGGTCAGTTTGGGGGGGTCAGTTTGGGGGGGGTCGGTTTGGGGGGGGTCGGTTTTGGGGGGTCAGTCAGGGGGTCAGTTGGGGGGGTCAGTTTGGGGTGTCAGTCGGGGGGTCAGTTGGGGGGGTCAGTCGGGGGGGTCAGTTTGGGGGGTCAGTCGGGAGGTCAGTTGGGGGGGGTCAGTCAGGGGGTCAGTCAGGGGGGTCAGTTTGGGGGGGGTCAGTCGGGGGGGTCAGTTTGGGGGGGGTCAGTCGGGGGGTCAGTTTGGGGGGGGTCAGTTTGGGGAGGTCGGTTTGGGGGGGTCGGTTGGGGGGTCAGTCAGGGGGGTCAGTTTTGGGGGGGTCAGTTTGGGGGGGTCAGTTTGGGGGGGTCGGTTTGGGGGGGTCGGTTTGGGGGGGGTCGGTTGGGGTCCCACCTCGCAGCCGCGCGTCCTCGGGTTCGTCCTGCAGGGTCTCCAGGCGGGCGGCAAACGGGGGGTACACCCTGGGGGGGCAACGGGGGCAGGGGGGTCAGGGGTTTGGGGGTTCGGGGGTTCAGGATGGGGGGTGCGGGGGTTTGGGGGCTCAGGGGTTTGGGGGTTCAGGGTTTGGGGGTTCAGGTTTCATGGGGTTTGGGGGGTTCAGGGTTTGGGGGTTCAGGGTTTGGGGGTTCAGGTTGTTCAGAGATCTGGGGGTTGGGGGGTTCGGGGGTTTCAGGGTTCAGGGGTTCAGGCTCCAGGGGGTTCTGGTGTTTGGGGTTCAGGGTTTCAGGGGTTTGGGGGTTCAGGGTTCAGGTTTGGGGGGTTCAGGGTTCGGGGTCCTGTACCGCTGGCACAGCCACTTGAGCAGCTGCAGCCGCTGGGCTGAGGGTTCAGGTTTGGGGGGTTCAGAGTTCAGGTTTGGGGTTCAGGGTTCGGGGTTCAGGTTCAGGGTTTGGGGGTTCAGGTTCAGGTTTTGGGGGTTCAGGTTTGGGGGTTCAGGTTTGGGGGTTCAGGTTCAGGTTTGGGGGTTCGGGGGTCCCGTACCGCTGGCACAGCCACTCGAGCAGCCGCAGCCGCCGGGCCGAGGGTTCAGGGTTTGGGGGGTTCAGGTTCAGGTTTGGGGGGTTCAGGTTCAGGGTTTGGGGGTTCAGGTTCAGGTTCAGGTTCAGGTTCGGGGTCCGTACCGCTGGCACAGCCACTCGAGCAGCCGCAGCCGCCGGGCCGACGGGCGCGCAGAGCAGCCGCAGCGCCGCGGGGGGGGGACAGCGGGGGCAGCGCGGACAGCGCGGGACACGACAGCGCCTGTGGGGAGGACACTGGGACATGGGGACACCGGGACACCGGGACACTGAGACACCGGGACACCGGGACACTGAGACACCGGGACACCGGGACACCGGGACACGACAGCGCCTGTGGGGAGGACACTGGGACATGGGGACAACGGGACACCGGGACACTGAGACACCGGGACACCGGGATACCGGGACACGACAGCGCCTGCGGGGAGGACACTGGGACATGGGGACACACCGGGACACCGGGACCCGGGACACCGGGACACTGAGACACCGAGACACTGAGACACCGAGACACTGAGACACCGGGACCCGGGACACCGGGACACTGAGACACCGGGACACTGAGACACGGGGACCCGGGACACCAGGACACTGAGACACCGGGGACACGACAGCGCCTGCGGAAAGGGCACTGAGGAACCGGGACATCGGGACACCGGGACAATGGGGACACCGGGACACTGAGACACCGGGACACCGGGACACACTGAGACACCGGGACACCGGGACACGACAGCGCCTGCGGGGAGGACACTGAGGAACCGGGACACCGGGACCCGGGACACCGGGACACTGAGACACCGGGACACTGAGACACCGGGACCCGGGACACCGGGGACAACGACAGCGCCTGCGGAAAGGACACTGGGACATGGGGACAACGGGACACCGGGACACTGAGACACCAGGACACTGAGACACCGGGACACGACAGCGCCTGCGGAAAAGGACACTGGGACATGGGGACACCGGGACACCGGGACACCGAGACACCGGGACCCGGGACACCAGGACACTGAGACACCGGGACACGACAGCGCCTGCGGAAAGGACACTGGGACATGGGGACACCGGGACACCGGGACACTGAGACACCGGGACACTGAGACACCAAGACACTGAGACACCGAGACACTGAGACACCCGGACACGACAGCGCCTGTGGGGAGGACACTGGGACATGGGGACACCGGGACACCGGGACACTGAGACACCGAGACACTGAGACACCGGGACACTGAGACACCGGGACACGACAGCGCCTGCGGAAAGGACACTGGGACATGGGGACACCGGGACACCGGGACACCGAGACACCGGGACACCGAGACACCGGGACCCGGGACACCAGGACACTGAGACACCGGGACACGACAGCGCCTGCGGAAAGGACACTGGGACATGGGGACAACGGGGACACCGGGACACTGAGACACCGGGACACTGAGACACCAAGACACTGAGACACCGAGACACTGAGACACCCGGACACGACAGCGCCTGTGGGGAGGACACTGGGACATGGGGACAACGGGACACTAGGACACTGAGACACCGGGACACTGAGACACCCGGACACGACAGCGCCTGCGGAAAGGGCACTGGGACATGGGGACACCGGGACACCGGGACACTGAGACACCAAGACACTGAGACACCGGGACCCGGGACACCAGGACACTGAGACACTGGGACACGACAGCGCCTGCGGAAAGGGCACTGAGGAACCGGGACCACCGGGACCCGAGACACCGAGACACTGAGACACCGGGACACCGGGACACGACAGCACCTGTGGGGCGGACACTGAGACACCGGGACCCGGGGACACCGGGACCCGGGGACACCGAGACACTGAGACACCGGGACCCGGGGACACCGGGACACCAAGACACCGGGACCCGGGGACACCAGGACACTGAGACACTGGGACCCGGGGACACCGGGACACTGAGACACCGGGACCCGGGGACACCGGGACACGACAGCGCCTGCGGGGAGGACACTGAGACAACCGGGACCCGGGACCCCCCGGACCGCATCCCCTGAGGCTCCGGGACCCGGGGGACCGAGACCCGAGAACCCCGGGACCGGACCCCCCGAGACACCGGGACCGATCACTGCGGCACCGGGACCCGGGGGAACCGAGACCCGAGAGCCCCGGGACTGCATCCCCTGAGGCACCGGGGCCCGGGAGGGGAGCCTGAGGGACCGGGACCCCCGGGCCCGCCCGCCGGGCCCCCCAGGAACCGGATCACTGAGGCTCCGGGACCCCCCCGGCACCGATCACGGAGGCTCCGGGCCCCCTCCCGCCCCCCGGGCCGCCGGTGCCCCCGTCACCTCCAGCCGCTCCAGCACAGCAGCCGCCGCCGCCGCCGCCGCCGCCATTTCCCGCCCTGCCCAGCCTCCCGGCCCGATTGGCCGCCGCCGCGCCGCCGCGCACGCTGATTGGCCAGCACCGCCGGGCGGCCCCGCCCATTGCAGTCCCCGCCCTCCTTTCCCTGTCGCTCCGCCCCGCTCGGCTGCCGCCAATCGGGAGCGTCCCCGCGCCGCCACTGGCGGCCGGCCGCGCGCCCGCCTCCGCCGCTCGACCAATAGGAGCGGGCGGAGCGCGGGAGTCCCCGCCCACTCCGGGAAGCGCCGGGCAGGCCGCGGCGTCGCGTCCGTCCGTCCGTCCGTCCGTTCGGCCCGCCATGGCGGCGCGCGGCGCCGGGGGGGGGCGGGGCCGAGGCCCGCGCGCGCTTCCGTGTGGCGCGCTTCATCATGGAGGCCGGTGAGTTGCGCGGCGGGAAGCCGGGGCGGGGTGGCGTCACGGCGGCGCGGTGACGTCAGGGCGGCGCGGTGACGTGTCGGTGACGTGTCGGTGACGTGTCCGCGGCGCAGGGGTGAAGCTGGGCCTGGGCTCGGTGGCCGTGGCCACGGCCGGGGGCCGCGTTCCAGCGCTGCAGCCGCGCCGCGGGGCCCCGCGCCGCCCTCGGACCCCGCACCTGCTGGCGGCCGCGGCGCTCAGGCCTGGCGGCCAAGGCGACCGGAGCCCCGCTGCGCGCCAGGGACCTCGTCAACGTGGCGCACAGGTGAGGAACGGCCCCGAAACACCCCGAAACCACCCGAAATCACCCCAAAAACCACCCCAAATCACCCCAAAACTGACCAAAAACACCCTAAAACACCCCCTAAAACACCCCAAAACTGACCCCCCCCCGCCCCGCTGCGCGCCCCGGGACCTCGTCAACGTGGCGCACAGGTGAGGAACGGCCCTGAAACACCCCAAAAAACACCCGAAATCACCCCAAAAACACCCCAAATCACCCCAAAACACCCTAAAAACACCCCAAATCACCCCAAATCACCCCAAAAACACCCCCAAAACACCTTAAAACACCCCAAATCACCCCAAAACTTGACCCCCCCCCCCCCCCGCTGCGCGCCAGGGACCCTCGTCAACGTGGCGCACAGGTGAGGAACGGCCCCGAAACACCCCAAAAACACCCGAAATCACCCCAAAAACACCCCAAATCACCCCAAAACTGACCAAAAACACCCCAAATCACCCCAAAACTGACCAAAAAACACCCTAAAAACACCCCAAAACTGACCAAAAACACCCCCAAAAACACCCTAAAACACCCCAAATCAACCCCAAAACTGACCAAAAACACCCTAAAACACCCCTAAAACACCCCAAAACTGACCCCCCCCCCCGCTGCGCGCCCGGGACCTCGTCAACGTGGCGCACAGGTGAGGAACGGCCCCGAACTGCCCGAAATCACCCCGAAACACCCCGAAACACCCCAAAAACAACCCCAAATCACCCCAAAATCACCCCCAAAACTGACCAAAAACACCCAAAAAACACCCCAAATCACCCCAAAACACCCCAAAAACACCCCAAATCACCCCAAAACTGACCAAAAACCACCCCCCAAAACACCCCAAAAACACCCCAAATCACCCCGAAACTGACCAAAACTGACCAGAAACACCCCCAAAACACCCCAAAAGCCCCCAAAACTGACCCAAATCACCCCAAAACACCCCAAATCATCCCAAAACTGACAGAAATCACCCCAAAAACTGACCCAAATCACGCCAGAAACACCCCAAAAGTGACCCGAATCACCCCAAAAGTGACCCAAATCACCCCAAAACTGACCAGAAATCACCCTAAAAACACCCCAAACTGACCGAAATCACCCCAAAACTGACCAAAACTGACCAGAAACACCCCCAAATCACCCCAAAACTGACCAGAAACACCCCCAAAACACCGCAAAACTGACCCAAATCACCCCAAACTGACCAAAAACAGCCCCCAAAACACCCCAAATCACCCGAAAAAACAGCCCAAATCACCCCAAAAACACCCCAAAACTGACTAAAAACACCCCCAAAAACACCCCAAAACTGACCAGAAACACCCTCAAAAACACTCCAAATCACCGCAAAAACACCCCAAAACTGACCGAAATCACCCCAAAAACTGACCCCCAACCCCCCTGTGCGCTCAGCGTGGTGCTCGGGCACCAAAACACCTGAAACACCGCAAAACACCCCAAAAACACCCAAAACACCCCAAAACAAACACCCAGAACAGCCCAAACCGCCCAAGAACACCCCAAACAGCCCCAAAACACACCCCCCAAAACACCACAAACCAGCCCCCAAAAACACCCCAAAACAAACACCCCAAAACTCTGACAAAACATCCCCCAAACACCCCCAAAACACCACAAACCAGCCCCCAAAAACACCCCAAAACAAACACCCCAAAACTCTGACAAACATCCCCCAAACACCCCCCCAAAACACCACAAACCAGCCCCCGAAAACACCCAAAACAAACACCCCAAAACTCTGACAAACATCCCCCAAACACCCCCCAAAAACACCACAAAACCAGCCCCCAAAAACACCCCAAAACAAACACCCCCAAAACTCTGACAAACATCCCCCAAACACCCCCCAAAACACCACAAACCAGCCCCCGAAAACACCCAAAACAAACACCCCCAAAACTCTGACAAACATCCCCAAACACCCCCCAAAACACCACAAACCAGCCCCCAAAACACCCCAAAACAAACACCACCAAAACTCTGACAAAACATCCCCCAAACACCCCCCAAAAACACCACAAACCAGCCCCCAAAAACACCCAAAACAAACACCCCAAAACAAACACCCCAAAACTCTGAAAACATCCCCCAAACACCCCCCAAAACACCACAAACCAGCCCCCAAAAACACCCAAAACAAACACCCCAAAACAAACACCCCAAAACTCTGACAAACATCCCCCAAACACCCCCCAAAACACCACAAATTTAACAGGGAAAGCGTAGAGTGTTGATCTGGGCAGAACAGCCCCGGGTTCCAGTGTAGGGTGGGGAATTACCCATTGGAGAGCAGCGCAGGGAAAGGACCTGGGGGTCCTGGGGACAGCACGGTGACCAGGAGCCAATGGGACCCGGGGGGGGTTAGAAGGGGTGGTCTACTTGGGGAACATATACATACATACATATATGATATATACAGCCATAGCACCCTGAGAACAGCTGATCTCATCTGATGTGGGAAGCTAAGCAGGGTCGGGCCCGGTCAGTGCTTGGATGGGAGACCATATATATACAGAGCCATAGCACCCTGAGAACACCTGATCTGGGAAGCTAAGCAGGGTCGGCCCCGGTCAGTGCTTGGATGGGAGACCAGCTGGGAACAGCGGGTGCTGTGGGCTGAGCCAGCACTGGGCCCTTGTGGCCAGGAAGCCAATGGGACCTGGGGGGGTTAGAAGGGGGTGGTCTACTTGGGGAACATATACATAGATACATATATGATATATACAGCCATAGCACCCTGAGAACAGCTGATCTCATCTGATGTGGGAAGCTAAGCAGGGTCGGGCCCGGTCAGTGCTTGGATGGGAGACCATACAGTTACACAGCCATAGCACCCTGAGAACACCTGAGCTGGGAAGCTAAGCAGGGTCGGCCCCGGTCAGTGCTTGGATGGGAGACCAGGTGGGAACAGCGGGTGCTGTGGGCTGAGCCAGCACTGGGCCCTTGTGGCCAGGAAGCCAATGGGACCTGGGGGGGGTTAGAAGGGGGTGGTCAGTAGGTCAGAGAGGTTCTCCTGCCCCTCTGCTCTGCCCTGGGGAGACCACACCTGGAATATTGTGTCCAGTTGTGGCCCCTCAGTTCCAGCAGGACAGGGGAACTGCTGGAGAGAGTCCAGCGCAGCCACCAAGATGCTGGAGGGAGTGGAGCATCTCCCGTGTGAGGAAAGGCTGAGGGAGCTGGGGCTCTGGAGCTGGACAAGAGGACACTGAGGGGGGGACTCATTCCTGGGGATCAGTATGGAAAGGGGCAGTGTCAGGAGGATGGAGCCAGGCTCTTCTGGTGACAACCAGTGATGGGACAAGGGGCAATGGGTGCAAACTGGAACACAGGAGGTTCCACTGAAAGATCAGAAGCAACTTGTTTGGGGTGAGGGTGGCAGAGCCTGGCCCCAGGCTGCCCAGGGGGGTTGTGGAGTCTCCTTCTGTGCAGACATTCCAACCCGCCTGGACACCTTCCTGTGTAACCTCATCTGGGTGTTCCTGCTCCATGGGGGGATTGCACTGGATGAGCTTTCCAGGTCCTTCAACCCCTGACGCTCTGTGAACACCCCAAAACACCCAAAACCAGCCCCCAAACAGCCCCCAAACACACCCCCCAAAACAACCAACACCCCAAAAACAAACACCCCAAAACAAACACCCCAAAACAAACACCCCCAAACCAACACCCCAAAACACCCAAAACCAGCCCCCAAACAGCCCCCGAAACAAACAGCCCCCAAACACACCCCCCAAAACAACCAACACCCCAAAACAAACACCCTAAAACAAACACCCCAAAACAAACACCCATACCCCAAAACAAACACCCCCAAACCAACACCCCAAAACACCCAAAACCAGCCCCCAAACAGCCCCCAAAACAAACACCCCCCAAACACACCCCCCAAAACAACCAACACCCCAAAACAAACACCCTAAAACAAACACCCCAAAACAAACACCCCCAAACCAACACCCCAAAACACCCAAAAACCACCCCCCAAACAGCCCCCGAAACAAACAGCCCCCAAAACACCACAAACCATCCCCCAAAAACACCCCGAAACCAACACCCCAAACAACCCCCCCAAACAAACCCCCAAACAACACCCCAAACAACCCCCACAACAACCAACCAACACCCCCCCCAGGTGCCTGTACCCGGGGCAGCCGCCCCCCCCCCTGGACGGGACGTTCCGGGCGCTGCGGGACAGTCTGGGGCAGTGTGAGCTGTGGGTGCTGCGCCTGCTGCGCTTCCGGCTCCGCGCCCCCCACCCCCACCGGGTGAGACCCCCCCCGGGACCCCCTGAACCCCCCTGAGCCCCCCTGAACCCCCCTGACCCCCCCAAACCCCCCTGAGCCCCCCAAACCCCACTGAACCCCCCCTGACCCCCCCATACCGCCCTGACCCCCCCCAAACCCCACTGAACCCCCCCAGAACCCCCAACACCCCCTGACCCCCGAACCCCCCAGCACCCACAAGACACCCCGGGGACCCCCCAGACACCCCCAGACCCTCCGTGGGGCAGGGGGGCCCTAACGTGCCCCCCATTATCTCAGTGGGGGGGTCTCTGTGTCCCCATTATCTCAGTGGGGGGGTCTCTGTGCCCCCATTATCTCCGGGGGGGGGGGTCTCTGTGCCCCCATTATCTCAGTGGGGGGGGTCTCTGTGCCCCCATTCTCTCGGGGGGGGGGGGGGGTCTCTGTGTCCATTGCGGGGGGGTCCCTGTGTCCATTGTGGGGGGGGTCTCTGTGTCCATTGTGGGGGGGGTCCCTGTGTCCGTTGTGGGGGGGGTCCCTGTGTCCATTGTGGGGGGGTCCCTGTGTCCATTGCGGGGGGTCTCACGTGCCCCCCCCGCAGTACCTGCTGCAGTTCCTGCTGGCCGCGGGGGGTGGGGGGGTCCCTGTGTCCATTGTGGGGGGGGTCCCTGTGTCCATTGTGGGGGGGTCTCTGTGTCCATTGTGGGGGGGGTCCCTGTGTCCATTGTGGGGGGGTCTCTGTGTCCATTGTGGGGGGGTCCCTGTGTCCATTGCGGGGGGGTCCCTGTGTCCATTGTGGGGGGGTCTCTGTGTCCATTGTGGGGGGGTCTCTGTGTCCATTGTGGGGGGGTCCCTGTGTCCATTGCGGGGGGGTCCCTGTGTCCATTGTGGGGGGGTCCCTGTGTCCATTGCGGGGGGGTCTCTGTGTCCATTGTGGGGGGGTCCCTGTGTCCATTGCGGGGGGGGTCTCTGTGTCCATTGCGGGGGGGTCCCTGTGTCCATTGCGGGGGGTCTCTGTGTCCATTGTGGGGGGGTCTCTGTGTCCATTGCGGGGGGGGTCTCTGTGTCCATTGTGGGGGGTCTCTGTGTCCGTTGCGGGGGGGTCCCTGTGTCCATTGTGGGGGGGTCCCTGTGTCCATTGCGGGGGGGTCTCTGTGTCCATTGTGGGGGGGTCTCCAATGTGCCCCCCCCCGCAGTACCTGCTGCAGTTCCTGCTGGCCGCGGGGCGCTGGTGGCCGCGGGGGGGCTGGGGCCGCGTGCCGGGCGTGGCGTGGGCGCTGCTGCGGGACGGGGCGGGGGCGGGGCTGGGGCTGCGCCACGCCCCCCAGCACGTGGCGGCGGCCGCGCTGCACTTGGCCATGGCGCTGTGCGCCCGCCCCGCCCCCCCCGGGCGCCCCCCCGCTCTGGTGGCAGGTAAGGGGGGGCGGGGATCGGGGGGGCGGGGGGGGCAGGGGGGTTTGGGGGGATCCTGGGGGGTCAGGGGTGCCAGGGGGGGTCGGGTGGGGTGGGGGGTCCTGGGGGGTCAAGGGGCCTTGGGGGGGGGGGGCGGGGGATCAGGGGGGCTGGGGGGGTCAGGGGGATTTGGAGGGGGGGTCGGGGGGGTTTGGGGGGGTCCTGGGGGGTCAGGGGTGCCAGGGGGGGTCGGGTGGGGGGTCCTGGGGGTCAGGGGGCCTTGGGGGGGGGTTGGGGGGGTCGGGGGGGTTTTGGGGCCCCGGGGGTGTCGGGGGGGTTTGGGGGTCCTGGGGGGGTCGGATGGGGTCAGGGGGGGTCCTGGGGAGGTTTTGGGGTCCCAGGGGGGTCCTGGGGAGGGTTTTGGGGTCCCGGGGGGTCCCGGGGGGGGTTTTGGGGTCCCGGGGGGGTTTTGGGGTCCCAGGGGGGGCTGGGGGGGTTTGGGGGTCCTGGGGGGGTCGGATGGGGTCAGGGGGGTCCTGGGGAGGTTTTGGGGGTCCCAGGGGGGTCCTGGGGAAGGTTTTGGGGTCCCGGGGGGTCCCGGGGGGGTTTGGGGTCCCGGGGGGGTTTTGGGGGGTCCCGGGGGGGTTTGGGGTCCCGCTGACGCGCCCCGCAGGCGCTGAGCCCCGGGCTGGGCCCCGCGGGGCTGCGGGGAGATCGAGCTGGAGCTGCTGGGGCTCTACGCGCTGGACACGCAGCTGGGGCCGGACGGACAGACGGACACGGACCCGGGGACAGACGCACGGACAGCAACGGAGCCGCGGGCGGGCGGACAGACCCCCCCGGACACAGAGACAGATGGACGGACCCCCCGGACACAGAGACAGATGGACAGACCCCCCCGGACGCGGGGACGGACAGACAGATTCTCCCCAGGCGAGGGATGGACAGACAGACAGACCAACAGAGCTCTCCAGAGTGACAGACAGACCCCCCCCCAGAACGAGGGACAGACAGACAGACCCCCCCGGGACGAGGGACGGACAGACCCCCCCCCAGAATGAGGGATGGACAGACAGACAGACACCCCCCCAGGACGAGGGATGGACAGACAGACCCTGATGGACAGACCAACAGACCCCCCCCCAGAGTGATGGACTGACAGACCCCCTTGGACTGATGGACTGACTGACAGACCCCCCCCCCACCCAGGACGGATGGACAGACCGACCCCCCCCGCAGCCGCTCGTTCCGTCCGTGTTTAATTACCCCGCGGTGGGGGGGTCGCGCCTGTGCCCGCCCTCACGTGACCCCCCCCCCAATTAAATAATTGCATACGATAAATGAGAGTAAATTAAAACGCCCCCCCCAGTGCGGGCCCAGGGTGGGGGTGGGGGGTAAATCGGGGGACCCCCCCCCCGGGTAAACGGGGCTCGCTGGGGGGGGGCCCGAGGGGCGGGGGGGCGGGTCTGGTGTGGGGGGCCCCCAGTTTTCCCGCGAAACCCCCCCAGTTTTCCCGCGAAACTCGCCACTTCTCCCGCGAAATCCTTCCGACCACCCCGTGACCCCCCACGGCTCCGCCCCCGACCTTCTCAGCCAATCAGAGCGCGGCGGCGCCGCAGCGTCCGCGTGCTCCTGCGGCTCCGGCCGTTTATGGTGCTGCGCGCGCTATTCCCGCCCTTTTCGGCCAATCACAGCGTAGCGCTCGCGGGACGGGCTCGTCACCCCCCCTCCACCCCCTTTACCGGGCACGCGCGGCTCCGCCCCCTCCCCGCCCCTCCCGGCCAATGGGAGCGCAGCGCGCGCCGCCGCCGCTTGAGACAGCTGCGGGCAGCCTGAGCCCCGCCCACCCCCCGCGCGCTGATTGGCCGACGCCCTCCGCTCGCCGTCCTCTGATTGGTCACTTCGCGCCGCCGCTCGCCTCCCCCCGCCCCGCCCACCCCGTGGCGCGCCTCCTCCCCCTCCCTCTCCTGATTGGCCCGCGCGTCCGCGGGAACGCGGCGGGCGGGGCGCGGCTGCGCCCGGGAGTGACAGCGCCGCGGGCCAACGGCGGCGCGCATGGGCGGCGCGGCCGGGCTCCCATTGGCTGCGGGCCCCGGGGGGCGGGCGCGGCGGGCGCAGCGGGCTCGGGGCGCGGGGCCGCGGGTTTATTGGCGCTAGGCGGGGGACACGGAGGAGCTGGACACGGACGACACCTCCGTGCGCGACGTGGACACCTCGGAGCCGTCGTCCACCTTCTTCCCGAACAGCTGCAGGATGCAGTTCCGGAACTGCGGGGACACGGGCACGCGGCGGTCACACGGGCACGCGGACACGCGGACGTGGACACGGGGACACGGGGACGGACACATGGACACGGGGACGGACACATGGACACGGGGACGGAGACACGGACACGGGGACGGACACGGGGACGGAGACACGGACACGGGGACGGACACATGGACATGGGGATGGACAAATAGACACGGGGACGGACACGGACACACACACATGGACATGGGGACAGACACATGGACATGGGGACGGACACATGGAGGGACCGATGGACATGGGGACGGACATGGGGACACGGGGACGGGTGGGGGCGGCTGCTGCCTGCGTCTCTGCGGCCGTGTCTGTCTGTCCTGGGACTGCATGTCTGTGTGTCTGTGTGTCCGGCCCTGGGGCCACGTGTCCGTGTCTGTGTATCTGTATGTCCGTGTGTCCGTGTGTCTGTGTGTCCGTGTGTCCGTGTGTCCGTGTGTCCGTGTGTCTGTGTGTCCGTGTGTGTGGGTGTGTCCGTACCTGCCTGTTCATGAACACGTAGATGATGGGGTTGTAGATGGTGGCGCTCTTGGCGAAGTACGCGGGGGTGTCCGTGTGTCTGTGTGTCCGTGTGTCTGTGTGTGTGTGTCTGTGTGTCCGTGTGTCGGTGTGTCCGTACCTGCCTGTTCATGAACACGTAGATGATGGGGTTGTAGATGGTGGCGCTCTTGGCGAAGTACGCGGGGGTGTCCGTGTGTCTGTGTGTCTGTGTGTGTGTGTCCATGTGTCCGTGTGTCCGTGTGTCCGTGTGTGGGTGTGTCCGTACCTGCCTGTTCATGAACACGTAGATGATGGGGGTTGTAGATGGTGGCGCTCTTGGCGAAGTACGCGGGCAGCGCGGCCGCCAGGGGGTGGAAGGCGTAGCCGGGGTTGGCGGCGGCGAAACAGGCGAAGATGGTGTAGGGGCCCCAGCAGAAGCAATAGGCCACGATCATCACCACCACCATGCGCGACACCTCCTTCTCCGCCTTCTGCGTCGACTCCGACTCCTTCTGCTGGGCTGCGACCTATGGAGACGTGGGGAGATGGGGGGAGATGGGGGGAGATGTGGGGTTATGGGGCTATGGGGGTTATGAGGTTATGGGGCTATGGGGTTATGGGGTTATGGGGCTATGGGGTCTCTGACTCCTTCTCCGCCTTCTGCGTCGACTCCGACTCCTTCTGCTGCGCCGCCACCTGGGGAGATGGGGGGAGATGGGGGGAGATGTGGGGAGATGTGGGGCTGGGGGTTATGGGGCTATGGGGGCTATGGGGGTTATGGGGCTATGGGGGTTATGGGGGTTATGGGGCTATGGGGGGTTATGGGGCTATGGGGGGTTATGGGGTTATGGGGCTATGGGGTCTCTGACTCCTTCTCCGCCTTCTGCGTCGACTCCGACTCCTTCTGCTGCGCCGCCACCTGGGGAGACGTGGGGAGATGTGGGGAGATGTGGGGAGATGTGGGGCTGGGGGTTATGGGGCTATGGGGGGTTATGGGGCTATGGGGGGTTATGGGGCTATGGGGTCTCTGACTCCTTCTCCGCCTTCTGCGTCGACTCCGACTCCTTCTGCTGGGCTGCGACCTGGGGAGACGTGATGGGGGAGATGTGGGGAGATGTGGGGAGATGTGGGGCTGGGGGTTATGGGGCTATGGGGGGTTATGGGGTTATGGGGGGTTATGGGGCTATGGGGTCTCTGACTCCTTCTCCGCCTTCTGCGTCGACTCCGACTCCTTCTGCTGCGCCGCCACCTGGGGAGACGTGGGGAGATGTGGGGAGATGTGGGGCTGGGGGCTATGGGGGGTTATGGGGCTATGGGGGGTTATGGGGCTATGGGGGGTTATGGGGTTATGGGGCTATGGGGTCTCTGACTCCTTCTCCGCCTTCTGCGTCGACTCCGACTCCTTCTGCTGGGCTGTGACCTATGGAGATGTGGGGAGATGTGGGGCTGGGGGTTATGGGGCTATGGGGGGTCTGGGGGGTTATGGGGCTATGGGGGGTTAAAGGGGACTCCGTCTTCTTCTGCTGCACCACAACCTGTGGGGGTTGTGGGGGGATGTGGGGGGATGGGGGTTATGGGAGGATGTGGGGGTTATGGGGGTTATGGGGGTTATGGGGGTTATGGGGGGGTCATGGGGGTTATGGGGGGTTATGGAGGTTATGGGGGTTATGGGGGGTTATGGGGGATTATGTGGGGGTTATGGGGGTTATGGGGGTTATGGAGGTTATGGGGGGTTATGGGGATTATGGGGGTTGTGGGGGGATGTGGGTCTGGGGTTTATGGGGGATGTGGGCACCCTGACTCCGGTTGCGCCGTCACCTGAACACGGAGACAAACGGGGTTATGGGGCATATGGAGGGTTATGGGGATGTGGGGAGACGTGGGGGACAAGCTGGGGGGCGGATCTGTGGGGCAGGGCAGATCTATGGGGCAGATCTATGGGGCAGGGCGGATCTATGGGGCGGATCCGTGGGTCTCACCGTGCGGATGGCCAGCCAGACTTGCAGGTAGCACAGGGTGATGGGCAGTGGGGCTGTGCGGGGCAGATCTATGGGTCAGATCTATGGGTCAGGGCGGATCTGTGGGTCAGATCTATGGGTCAGGGCGGATCTATGGGTCAGGTCTGTGGGTCAGGGCGGGTCTGTGGGTCAGATCTGTGGGTCTCACCGCGCGGATGGCCAGCCAGACTTGCAGGTAGCACAGGGTGATGGGCAGTGGGGGTGTGCGGGGCAGATCTATGGGTCAGATCTATGGGTCAGGGTGGATCTATGGGTCAGGTCTGTGGGTCAGGGCGGATCTATGGGTCAGGGCGGATCTATGGGTCAGATCTATGGGTCAGGGCGGATCTGTGGGTCAGATCTATGGGTCAGGGCGGATCTATGGGTCAGGTCTGTGGGTCAGGGCGGATCTGTGGGTCAGATCTGTGGGTCTCACCACGCGGATGGCCAGCCAGACTTGCAGGTAGCACAGGGTGATGGGCAGTGGGGGTGTGTGGGTCAGATCTATGGGTCAGGGCGGATCTATGGGGCAGATCTATGGGTCAGGGCGGATCTGTGGGTCAGATCTATGGGTCAGGGCGGATCTATGGGTCAGGTCTGTGGGTCAGGGCGGATCTATGGGTCAGATCTGTGGGTCAGGGCGGATCTGTGGGTCAGATCTATGGGTCAGATCTATGGGTCAGGTCTGTGGGTCAGGGCGGATCTGTGGGTCAGGTCTGTGGGTCTCACCGCGCGGATGGCCAGCCAGACTTGCAGGTAGCACAGCACGATGATGGCGAGCGGGAAGAAGCAGCAGGTGACCATGAGCACCACCATGTAGCTCTGCACGCCCGGGTCCGAGCTGCCGCTGAACACGTCGGGGCCGCACGACGTCTTCAGCCCGTGGGGCCAGTACCTGCGCGGCAGCGGTGGGGGGGGTCAGCGGAGCGGGGGCGCGGGGCGCCTGCCCAGCCCCACATCTGCCCCACACCTGCCCCAGCCCCACACCTGCTCCTGCCCCACACCTGCCCCAGCCCCACATCTGCCCCACACCCGCTCCTGCCCCACACCTGCCCCACACCTGCCCCACACCCGCTCCTGCCCCACACCTGCCCCACACCTGCCCCACACCTGCCCCACACCCGCTCCTGCCCCACACCTGCCCCACATCCACTCCTGCCCCACACCTGCTCCACACCCGCTCCTGCCCCACTCCTGCCCCACACCTGCCCCACACCTGCCCCACACCCGCTCCTGCCCCACACCTGCCCCACATCCACTCCTGCCCCACACCTGCTCCACACCCGCTCCTGCCCCACTCCTGCCCCACACCCACTCCTGCCCCACACCTGCTCCACACCCGCTCCTGCCCCACATCTGCCCCACACCCGCTCCTGCCCCTCACCTGCTCCAGCCCCACATCTGCCCCACACCCACCCCAGCCCCACACCCGCCCAGCCCCACACCTGCCCCACACCTGCTCCTGCCCCACACCTGCCCCAGCCCCACACCCGCCCCACACCTGCCCCACACCCGCCCAGACCCACACCTGCCCCACACCCGCCCAGCCCCACTCCCGCCCCACACCCACCCCAGCCCCACTCCCGCCCCACACCCACCCCAGCCCCACACCTGCCCCACACCCACCCCACACCCGCCCCACACCTGCTCCAGCCCCACACCTGCCCCACACCCGCCCCACACCCGCCCAGCCCCACACCCGCCCCACACCTGCTCCAGCCCCACACCTGCCCCACACCTGCCCCACACCCACCCCACACCCGCCCCACACCTGCTCCAGCCCCACACCTGCTCCAGCCCCACACCCGCCCCACACCCGCCCAGCCCCACACCCGCCCCACACCTGCTCCAGCCGAAGATGGGCGGCGCGGTCCATGCGCACGACCAGACCCAGGAGAACAGGATCCCGGCCAGCGCCAGCTTCCCGTCGAACTTGATGTTCCCGAAGGGCTTGCAGACCACGAACCAGCGCTCCCAGGAGATGATGGCGAGCGACCAGAGCGCCGTGATGCCTGTGGGGCGGGTCAGGGGCTGCCCCATAGCGTACAGACCCATAGAGCGCAGCCCCATAGCGTACAGACCCATAGAGCACAGCCCCATAGAGCACGGACCCATGGAGTGCAGCCCCATAGCGTACAGACCCATAGAACACAGCCCCATAGCGCACGGACCCATGGAGTGCAGCCCCATAGCGCACGGACCCATGGAGTGCAGCCCCATAGCGTACAGACCCATAACAGACTGACCCACAGAGTACAGCCCCACAGCTCTGCCCCACATCCCTGTGTCTCTCACCGCAGGCTGACACGGTGTAGCCCCTGATGACGCACATGGGGTGCCCCACACCCTGCCCCACACATTGCCCCACACATTGCCCCACACATTGCCCCACACATTGCCCCACATCTCACCACAAGCAGACACGGTGTAGCCCTCGAGGACGCACATGGGGTGCCCCACACCCTGCCCCACACATTGCCCCACACATTGCCCCACATCTCCCCACACATTGCCCCACACATTGCCCCACATCTCCCCACACATTGCCCCACATCTCACCGCAGGCCGACACGGTGTAGCCCTCGAGGACGCACATGGGGTGCCCCACACCCTGCCCCACACCCTGCCCCACACATTGCCCCACATCTCACCGCAGGCCGACACGGTGTAGCCCTCGAGGACGCACATGGGGTGCCCCAGCACGAAGTAGCCCGAGATCTGGTTGACCACGCTGATGGTGCTGGCGATGACGGTCTCGCCCAGGTCGGCCACCGCCAGGTTCACCAGGATCCAGTTGAGCGGGTGCCGCAGCTTCTTGAAGCGCCAGGTGGCCACCAGCACCAGCCCGTTGGTGAACACCGACGCCGCCACCACGAAGATCATCCACAGCGACGTCAGGTTGTACACCCAGCGCGGCGCAATGTGGTAGTTGGGGCCCTCGAAGGGGCCTGGGGGACAGTGTCACCAGTGGGGTCACCAGTGGGGTCCCCAGTGTCACCAATGGGGTCCCCATGGGTCACCAATGAGTCCCCATGGGTCACCATGGGTCACCAATGGCATCCCCAGTGTCACCAATGAGTCCCCATGGGTCACCAATGGGTCCCCAATGACATCCCCATGGGTCACCAATGGGGTCCCCAGTGTCACCAATGAATCCCCATGGGTCACCATGGGTCACCAATGGGGTCCCCAGTGTCCCCATGGGTCACCAATGAGTCCCCATGGGTCACCAATGGGTCCCCAATGACATCCCCATGGGTCACCAATGGGATCCCCAGTGTCACCAATGAGTCCCCATGGGTCACCATGGGTCACCAATGGGGTCCCCAGTGTCCCCATGGGTCACCAATGAGTCCCCATGGGTCACCAATGGGGTCCCCAATGTGCACACCCAGCGCGGCGCGATGTGGTCGTTGGGGCCCTCGAAGGGGCCTGGGGGACAGTGTCACCGGTGGGGTCACCAGTGGGGTCCCCAGTGTCACCAATGGGGTCCCCAATGGGTCCCCATGGGTCCCCAGTGTCCCCAATGGGTCACCAATGGGGTCCCCAGTGTCACCAATGAGCCCCCAATGACATCCCCAGTGTCCCCATGGGTCACCATGGGTCACCAATGGGTCACCAATGGGATGCCCAGAGTCACCAATGAGCCCCAATGGCATCCCCATGGGTCACCAGTGGGTCCCCATGGGTCACCAATGACTCCCCATGGGTCACCAGTGGGTCCCCATGGGTCACCAATGACTCCCCATGGGTCACCAGTGGGTCCCCATGGGTCACCAGTGTCCCCAATGGGTCACCAATGGCTTCCCCAGTGTCACCAATGGGATCCCCAGTGTCACCAATGAGCCCCCAATGACATCCCCATGGGTCCCCAATGGGTCCCCAGTGTGCACACCCAGCGCGGCGCGATGTGGTCGTTGGGGCCCTCGAAGGGGCCTGGGGGACAGTGTCACCAGTGGGGTCACCAGTGGGGTCCCCAGTGTCACCAGTGAGTCCCCATGGGTCACCATGGGTCACCAAAGGGGTCCCCAGTGTCCCCATTGCCCCCCATGTCCCCATCGCCCCCATCGCCCCCAGTGTCCCCATTGCCCCCCATGTCCCCATCGTCCCCATCGCCCCCAATGTCCCCATCGTCCCCATCGCCCCCAATGTCCCCATTGCCCCCAGTGTCCCCACTGTCGCCATCACCCCCATTCTCCCCATGTCCCCCCGTGTCCCCGTCTCACCGCGGGTGTTGTTGCTGTTGGTGTAGGTGAACACGCTGTCCCGCGTCGTGTCCTCGTCCTCGTGGCGCCGCCGCGCGGGCCGCGAACCCGTCCATGGCGCTACCGGGGTAACCACGGTAACCGCGGCAACAACGGGAACTGGGGGAACAACCGGGAACCGGGGTCACCAGGGCAACAACCGGGGGAACGGGGATCACCGACCGGGGTAACCACGGTAACCGCGGCAACAACGGGAACTGGGGGAACAACCGGGAACCGGGGTCACCAGGGCAACAACCGGGGGAACAACTGGGGGAACAATCGGGGGAACCGGGATCACTGGGAGCACTGACCGGGGGAACAACCGGTAACTGGGGGAACAACCAGGGGAACAACCAGGAACTGTGGTAACTGGGGGAACAACTGGGGAACAACCAGGGGAACAACCGGGAGCACTAACCGGGGTAACCGGGGTAACAACGGGGGGAACAACCGGTAACCAGGAGCACTAACTGGGGTAACCAAGGTAACAGCCGGGGTAACAACCGGGGGTAACAACCGGGGGAACCGGGAGCACTAACAAGGGTAACCGGGGGAACAACCGGGGGAACAACCGCAATAACCAGGAGCACTAACCGGGGTAACTGGGAGCAGTAACCGGGGGTAACAACCGGGATAAGAACCGGGGTAAGAACCGGGGTAACCGGGAACACTAACGGGGTAACCGGGTGGTAACCGGGGGATAACAGGGTAACCAGGAGCACTAATGGGGTAACCGGGGCGTAACGGGGTAACTGGGAGCACTAACGGGGTAACCGGGTGGTAATGGGGTAACTGGGAGCACTAACGGGGTAACCGGGGTAACTGGGGTGGTAACCGGGGTAACCGGGAGCACTAACCAGGTAACCGGGTGGTAACCGGGCAGTAATGGGGTAACCGGGCAGTAATGGGGTAACCGGGAGCACTAACCAGGTAACGGGTGGTACCAGGTGGTACCGGGGTGACCGGGAGCACTAAGGGGGTAACTGGGGTAACCGGGAGCACTAACCAGGTAACGGGTGGTACCGGGTGGTACCGGGATGACCGGGAGCACTAAGGGGGTAACTGGGGTAACCGGGAGCACTAACCAGGTAACGGGTGGTACCGGGTGGTACCGGGATGACCGGGAGCACTAACCGGGTAACCGGGCGGTACCGGGGTGACCGGGAGCACTAACGGGGTAACCAGGAGCACTAACAAGGTAACTGGTTGGTACCAGGGTAACCGGGAGCACTAACCGGGTAACCGGGCGGTACCGGGGTGACCGGGAGCACTAAGGGGGGTACCGGTCGGTACCGGTCGGTACCGGTCGGGGTCGGTCGGGTCGGTCGGGTCCGTGCGGGTCCGTGCGGGTCCGTGTCGGGTCCCGGTGGCCGCGGCTCTTATAGCCGCCCCCGGCTCAGCCCCCGGCGCCCCCTGATCCCTTAATTGGGCCGGGGGGTTAATTGGTGCTAATCCCCCGCACCCGCGGCTCCCACCGCGCCGCCCCACCCCCCGGCCAGGGGTGACCCACATCACGGGGGGTGAACCCCCCGACCCACATCGGGGTGTTGAACCCCCCGACCCACATCATGGGTGTGGGGGGGCTGACCCACATCACGGGTGTCGAACCCCCTGACCCACATCGGGGTGTCGAACCCCCCGACCCACATCACGGGAGTGGGGGGCTGGGCTGACCCACATCGGGGTGTTGAACCCCCTGACCCACATCGGGGTGTTGAACCCCCGACCCACATCATGGGTGTGGGGGGCTGACCCACATCGGGGTGTTGAACCCCCTGACCCACATCACGGGTGTCGAACCCCCTGACCCACATCAGGGGTATTGAACCCCCTGACCCACATCGGGGTGTTGAACCCCCCGACCCACATCACGGGAGTGGGGGGCTGGGCTGACCCACATCGGGGTGTTGAACCCCCCGACCCACATCATGGGGGGTGAACGCCCGACCCACATCACGGGTGTCAAACCCCCTGACCCACATCGGGGTGTTGAGCCCCCGACCCACATCACGGGTGTGGGGGGCTGACCCACCTCATGGGGTGTTGAACCCCCTGACCCACATCACGGGATGTGGGGGGGCCTGACCCACATTGTGAGGTGCGGGGTCCCCCCACCCCATAGGAGGATGCTGGGAACCCCCTGACCCACATCACGGGGTATTGAACCCCCTGACCCACATTGTGGGGTGCGGGGTCCCCCCGCCCCATAGGAGGATGCTGGGAACCCCCTGACCCACATCACGGGGTATTGAACCCCCTGACCCACATTGTGGGGTGTGGGGACCCCCCTGCCCCATAGGAGGATGCTGGGAACCCCCTGACCCACATAACGGGGTGTGGGGGGGCTTGACCCACATTGTGGGGTGCGGGGTCCCCCCGCCCCATAGGAGGATGCTGGGAACCATCTGACCCACATCACGGGGTATGGACCCCCCTGACCCATAGTGGAGTCCCAGACCCCCCCGCCCCACAACTGCCCCCCCTCCCCCCCCTCCCCCCCCCGTGGGTCCCGCCCCCCTGCCCCACATCCGCCCCCCCGCGCTCGGGGCGGTTACATCACCGGGGGGGGGAGGGGCTCCCCCGCCCCCCAATCAACCCACAGCCCTAATTACCAATTAGCCCGGGCTGGGGGGGCGCTAACGAGGGGCACCTGGAGCTGGGGGGCGGCCCCGTGCGCGGCAATGGGGGGGACCCGGGGGGGTGCTGCCCCATAGACGGGGGTGTCACCCCATAGATGGGGGTGCTGCCCCACACATGGGGGGTCGCCCCACAGCCCCCCCGCCCCTAATCCCGCCGGGTGGCCGGAGCCGCCCCCCCCTAATCCGGGATTTTCGGGTCACCCCGGGGGAGCCCGATTAGGGGGCGCTGGAAACTTTAATCCGGGGGGCGGGAAAGGGGGGGACGGGACGGGACGGGACGGGACGGGACGGGACGGGACGGGGGGGACGGCGGCGGCCGTGGGGCGCAGTGGGGCAGAGGAGTGGGGCGCAGTGGGCACAGTGGGGCTGAGTGGGTGCAGTGGGGTGCAGTGGGGCGCAGTGGGGCAGAATGGGCACAGTGGGGCGCAATGGGGCAGAGTGGGCAGAGTGGGCGCCGTGGGTGCAGTGGGGCAGAGTGGGGCACAATGCGGCACAGTGGGGCAGAGTGGGTGCAGTGGGCACAGTGGGGCTGAGTGGGCAGAGTGGGCACAGTGGGCGCAGTGGGGCGCAGTGGGGCAGAGTGGGCGCAGTGGGGCACAGTGGGGCAGAGTGGGCGCAGTGGGGCAGAGTGGGTGCAGTGGGGCTGAGTGGGCACAGTGGGGCAGAGTGGGCGCAGTGGGGCACCGTGGGGCACAATGGGGCACAGTGGGGCAGAGTGGGCGCAGTGGGGCAGAGTGGGTGCAGTGGGGCAGAGTGAGCGCAGTGGACGCAGTGGGCGCAGTGGGGCAGAGTGGGCGCAGTGGGGCTGAGTGGGGCGCAGTGGGGCACAGTGGGCTGAGTGGGGCACAGTGGGGCTGAGCGGGGCACAGTGGGGCACAGTGGGGCGCAGTGGGGCAGAGTGGGTGCAGTGGGGTGCAGTGGGGCACAGTGGGGCGCAGTGGGGCGCAGTGGGGCAGAGTGGGTGCAGTGGGTGCAGTGGGGCACAGTGGGGCACAGTGGGGCAGAGTGGGTGCAGTGGGGCACAGTGGGGCGCAGTGGGGCACAATGGGGCACAGTGGGGCACAGTGGGGCGCAGTGGGGCGCAGTGGGGCAGAGTGGGTGCAGTGGGGTGCAGTGGGGCACAGTGGGGCACAGTGGGGCAGAGTGGGTGCAGTGGGTGCAGTGGGGCACAGTGGGGCACAGTGGGGCAGAGTGGGTGCAGTGGGGCAGGGACCCCCAGGGCGGGTGGGGGTTCGGGGCTCGGTGCCCCCACTCACGTTTCCCCCCACTGGTGTTTTCCCCACAGGGGCGGCCGGAGCTGGAGCCGGGGGGTGAGTGTTGGGGATGTGGGGCTGGGGGGACGTGGGACGATATGGGGGGACGTGGGGCGGCTGTGGGGCAGCACGAGCTGCTGTGGGGTGACGTGGGACAGATGGTGTGGGGCGTGTGGGGTGTGGGGTGACAGAGCCCCATGTGCCGCACTGAGGAGCTGTGACCCGTGGGGCAGTGTGGGGCAGTGGGTCCGTGTCTATGGGGCAGTGGGTCCGTGTCTATGGGGCAGTGGGGGTTGCAGTGGGTCCGTGTCCATGGGGCAGTGTGGGGCAGTGTCTATGGGGCAGTGTGGGGCAGTGGGTCCGTGTCTATGGGGCAGTGTGGGGCAGTGTCTATGGGGCAGTGTGGGGCAGTGGGTCCATGTCTATGGGGCAGTGGGGGTTGCAGTGGGTCCGTGTCCATGGGGCAGTGTGGGGCAGTGGGTCCATGTCCATGGGGCAGTGTGGGGCAGTGTGGGGCAGTGGGTCCATGTCTATGGGGCAGTGTGGGGCAGTGGGGGTCGCAGTGGGTCCGTGTCTATGGGGCAGTGTGGGGCAGTGGGTCCGTGTCCATGGGGCAGTGTGGGGCAGTGGGTCCATGTCCATGGGGCAGTGTGGGGCAGTGTGGGGCAGTGGGTCCGTGTCCATGGGGCAGTGTGGGTCTCTGTGGGTCTCTGTGTGTCCGTGTTCCCGTGTGTCCGTGGGTCTCTGTGTGTCCGTCTGTCTGTCTGTCCGTGTCCTGGGCCGTCCCTGGACACGCGGGGGGGGCGGGGGGGTGGGGGGGGCTGTGGGGCAGTTGTGGGGTGGCTGTGGGGCTGGGGACGTCCATGGGGCAGCTGTGGGGCTGGGGGTGTCCGTGGGGTGTCCATGGGGTGTCTGTGGGGTGTCTGTGGGGTGTCTGTGGGGCGTCCGTGGGGTGTCTATGGGGTGTCTGTGGGGCGTCCGTGGGGTGTCTGTGGGGTGTCCGTGGGGTGTCCGTGGGGTGTCTGTGGGGCGTCCGTGGGGTGTCTATGGGGTGTCTGTGGGGTGTCTATGGGGTGTCTGTGGGGCGTCCGTGGGGTGTCTATGGGGTGTCTGTGGGGTGTCCGTGGGGTGTCTGTGGGGCGTCCGTGGGGTGTCTATGGGGTGTCTGTGGGGTGTCTATGGGGTGTCTGTGGGGCGTCCGTGGGGTGTCCGTGGGGTGTCCGTGGGGTGTCCGTGGGGCGTCCGTGGGGCGTCCGTGGGGTGTCTATGGGGTGTCCGTGGGGTGTCTATGGGGTGTCCGTGGGGTGTCTATGGGGTGTCTGTGGGGCGTCCGTGGGGTGTCTGTGGGGTGTCCGTGGGGCTGGGGGATGTCTATGGGGTGTCCGTGGGGTGTCTGTGGGGTGTCTATGGGGCTGTGGGGTGTCTGTGGGGCTGTGGGGTGTCTGTGGGGTGTCTGTGGGGTGTCTATGGGGTGTCTATGGGGTGTCTGTGGGGTGTCTATGGGGTGTCTATGGGGCTGTGGGGTGTCTGTGGGGTGTCTATGGGGTGTCTATGGGGCGTCCGTGGGGCGTCCGTGGGGCAGGCAGTTCCGAGGCAGCAGCTGCGTCTCCATGTTTAATGCCGTGGGGTGCAGGGGGTGTATGTACAACGGGGCCGTGGGGCTGCCCCATGGCGGGGGGGAGGGCGGGCGTGCGCGTGTCCCCTCCCCCCTGTGCGCCACAGCGCCCGAGCCGGGGGGCAGGTGCTGTGGGGCAGGTGCTGTGGGGCAGGTGCTGTGGGGCAGACGCCGTGGGGCAGCGCTGTCTGTGGGGCAGAGCTCACTGTGGGTCGGCGCCGTGGGGCAGAGGTCGCAGTGGGTCAGTGCTGTGGGGCAGCACTCTCTGTGGGGCAGAGGTCGCCATGGGGCAGCACTGTCTATGGGGCAGAGGTCTCTGTGGGGCAGATGCTGTGGGTCAGCGCTATGGGTCAGAGGTCGCCGTGGGGCAGCACTGTCTGTGGGTCAGAGGTCGCCGTGGGGCAGCACTGTCTGTGGGGCAGAGGTCGCCGTGGGGCAGCACTGTCTGTGGGGCAGAGGTCGCCGTGGGGCAGCCGCTGTGGGGCAGAGGTCTCTGTGGAGCAGGGGTCGCCGTGGGTTGGCGCCATGGGGCAGTGGTCGCCGTGGGGCAGAGGTCGCCGTGGGGCAGAGGTGGCGGTGGGTCAGAGGTCGCCGTGTGTTGGTGCTGTGGGGCAGAGGTCGCCGTGGGGCAGCACTGTCTGTGGGGCAGCGCTGTGGGTTGGCGCCGTGGGTCAGAGGTCGCCGTGGGTCAGAGGTCATGGTGGGTCAGGGGTCGCCGTGGGTCAGAGGTCGCCGTGGGTCAGAGGTCGCGGTGGGTCGGAGGTGGCGGTGGGTCAGAGGTCGCCGTGGGTCAGAGGTCGCCGTGGGTCAGAGGTCGCGGTGGGTCCTATGCCGGGGCCACCTGGCTGGCGGAGGCGGAGCCCACGGAGGACACCTGGGTGGCCTGGGAGGAGCCCGACACGTCGTCCTCGTCCCCGAACGGGCTGCGCCCGCAGAACAGCAGCTTCAGCATGCACGAGCGGAACTGCGGACATGACGTCACCGTGACGTCAGCACCGCGGCTGTGACGTCACACACACACACCCATGACATCACTGTCCCCGCAGAACAGCAGCTTCAGCATGCACGAGCGGAACTGCGGACATGACGTCACCGTGACGTCAGCACCACGGCTGTGACGTCATGGAACCCCCTGTGACATCACACACACCCATGTGACATCACTGTCCCCGCAGAACAGCAGCTTCAGCATGCACGAGCGGAACTGCGGACATGATGTCACCGTGACGTCAGCACCACGGCTGTGACGTCACACACACACACCCACACACACACACACCCATGACATCACTGTCCCCGCAGAACAGCAGCTTCAGCATGCACGAGCGGAACTGCGGGGACAGTGACGTCACCGTGACGTCAGCACCACGGCTGTGACATCACACACACACACCCACACACACACACACCCATGACATCACACACCCCCCATGACATCACCCCCATGACATCACACATACGCACTCCCGTGACATCACACCCCCGCCGTGACATCAACACGTGACATCACACACACACACACCCGTGACATCACACACACCCCCATGACATCACACACACCCCATGACATCACACACCCCATGACATCACACCCCCATGACATCACACACACACCCCTCTGACATCACACACACACACACACACGTGACATCACACACACCCCCATGACATCACACACACCCCATGACATCACACCCCCATGACATCACACACCCCATGACATCACACACACACCCCTCTGACATCACACACACACACACACGTGACATCACACACACCCCCATGACATCACACACACCCCATGACATCACACACCCCATGACATCACACACCCCATGACATCACACACACACCCCCCGTGACATCACACACACCCCCCCGTGCCGTCCTGCACCCACAGAACAGCAGCTTCAGCATGCACGAGCGGAACTGCGGACAGTGACGTCACCGTGACGTCACACACACCCCTGTGACATCACACCCCCTGTGATGTCACACAGACACCCCTTTGATGTCATACGTACCTCTGTGATGTCATACGTACCTCTGTGATGTCACACACCCCAGTGTGACATCACGCGCTCAGGGCGTCACCGACCCCCCATCCCCAGCCCGGGGTCACTGGGGTCATTGGGGTCACTGGGGGTCACTGGGGTGTTAATGGGGTGTCACGGGGGGTCACTGGGGTCACTGGGGGTCACTGGGGTGCTAATGGGGTGTTAATGGGGGTCACTGGGTTGTCACTGGGGTGTTAATGGGGTGTCACTGGGGGTGACCCACAGTGACCCATAGCGCCCCATAGTGCCCCACAGTGACCCATAGCGCCCCATAGTGCCCCATAGCGACCCACAGTGACCCATAGCGCCCCATAGCGACCCACAGTGACCCACAGTGACCCATAGCGCCCCACAGTGCCCAATAGCGACCCACAGTGACCCATAGCGCCCCATAGCAACCCACAGGGCCCTATAGCGCCCCATAGCGACCCACAGTGACCCATAGCGCCCCATAGCGCCCCCCACGGTCACCTGTTTGTTCATGAAGACGTAGATGACGGGGTTGTAGACGGTGGAGGCCTTGGAGAACACGGAGGGATGGACGCCAGCCCCATAGCGCCCCATAGCGCCCCATAGCGACCCATAGTGCCCCATAGCGCCCCACAGTGACCCATAGCGACCCATAGCGCCCCATAGCGCCCCACAGTGACCCATAGCGCCCCACAGTGACCCATAGCGCCCCATAGCGACCCACAGTGCCCCACAGCGCCCCATAGCGCCCCATAGTGCTCCATGGTCACCTGTTTGTTCATGAAGACGTAGATGACGGGGTTGTAGACGGTGGAGGCCTTGGAGAACACGGAGGGGATAGACGCCAGCCCCATAGCGCCCCATAGCGCCCCATAGCGACCCATAGTGACCCACAGTGCCCCATAGCGCCCCATAGCGCCCCATAGCGCCCCATAGTGACCCACAGTGCCCCACAGTGCCCCATAGCGCCCCATAGCGCCCCATAGCGACCCACAGTGCCCCATAGCGCCCCATAGCGCCCCATAGCGCCCCATAGCGCCCCATAGCGCCCCCCACGGTCACCTGTTTGTTCATGAAGACGTAGATGACGGGGTTGTAGACGGTGGAGGCCTTGGAGAACACGGAGGGATGGACGCCAGCCCCATAGCGCCCCATAGCGACCCATAGTGCCCCATAGCGCCCCATAGCGCCCCATTGCGCCCCACGGTCACCTGTTTGTTCATGAAGACGTAGATGACGGGGTTGTAGACGGTGGAGGCCTTGGAGAACACGGAGGGATGGACGCCAGCCCCATAGCGCCCCATAGCGACCCATAGCGCCCCATAGCGCCCCATAGCGCCCCACAGTGCCCCATAGCGACCCACAGTGCCCCATAGCGCCCCATAGCGACCCATAGCGACCCATAGTGCCCCATAGCGCCCCACAGTGACCCATAGCGCCCCATAGCGCCCCCCACGGTCACCTGTTTGTTCATGAAGACGTAGATGACGGGGTTGTAGACGGTGGAGGCCTTGGAGAACACGGAGGGGATGGACGCCAGCCCCATAGCGCCCCATAGCGCCCCATAGCGCCCCATAGTGACCCATAGCGCCCCATAGCGCCCCATAGCGCCCCATAGTGACCCATAGCGCCCCATAGCGCCCCATAGCGCCCCATAGTGACCCATAGCGCCCCATAGCGCCCCATAGCGCCCCATAGCGCCCCATAGCGCCCCCCACGGTCACCTGTTTGTTCATGAAGACGTAGATGACGGGGTTGTAGACGGTGGAGGCCTTGGAGAACACGGAGGGGATGGACGCCAGCCCCACGTCGAAGGGGCGGCCGCGGTGCGTCACCACCCAGAGCGCGAAGGCCGAGTAGGGCGCCCAGCACACCAGGAAGCCCAGCACCATCACCACCACCATCTTGGTCACCTCGCGCTCCGCCTTCTGCGTGCTGGCCGACTGTTCCTGCTGCCGGGCCACCTGTAACGTATGGATCGTATACATCAATCATACAGGGACCCCCACACGCCTTCTGCGTGCTGGCCGACTGTTCCTGCTGCCAGGCCACCTGTAACGTATGGATCGTATACATCAATCATACAGGGACCCCCACACGCCTTCTGCGTGCTGGCCGACTGTTCCTGCTGCCGGGCCACCTGTAACGTATGGATCGTATACATCAATCATACAGGGACCCCCACACGCCTTCTGCGTGCTGGCCGACTGTTCCTGCTGCCAGGCCACCTGTAACGTATGGATCGTATACATCAATCATACAGGGACCCCCACACGCCTTCTGCGTGCTGGCCGACTGTTCCTGCTGCCGGGCCACCTGTAACGTATGGATCGTATACATTAGATACACCAGATACACCATACAGGGACCCCCACACGCCTTCTGCGTGCTGGCCGACTGTTCCTGCTGCCGGGCCACCTGTAACGTATGGATTGTATACATCAATCATACAGGGACCCCCACACGCCTTCTGCGTGCTGGCCGACTGTTCCTGCTGCCGGGCCACCTGTAACGTATGGATCGTATACATCAATCATACAGGGACCCCCACACGCCTTCTGCGTGCTGGCCGACTGTTCCTGCTGCCAGGCCACCTGTAACGTATGGATCGTATACTTTAGATACCATACAGGGACCCCCGCACGCCTTCTGCGTGCTGGCCGACTGTTCCTGCTGCCGGGCCACCTGTAACGTATGGATCGTATACATTAGATACACCAGATACACCATACAGGGACCCCCACACGCCTTCTGCGTGCTGGCCGACTGTTCCTGCTGCCGGGCCACCTGTAACGTATGGATCGTATACATTAGATACACCAGATACACCATACAGGGACCCCCACACGCCTTCTGCGTGCTGGCCGACTGTTCCTGCTGCCGGGCCACCTGTAACGTATGGATTGTATACATCAATCATACAGGGACCCCCACACGCCTTCTGCGTGCTGGCCGACTGTTCCTGCTGCCGGGCCACCTGTAACGTATGGATCGTATACATCAATCATACAGGGACCCCCACACGCCTTCTGCGTGCTGGCCGACTGTTCCTGCTGCCAGGCCACCTGTAACGTATGGATCGTATACATTAGATACCATACAGGGACCCCCGCACGCCTTCTGCGTGCTGGCCGACTGTTCCTGCTGCCGGGCCACCTGTAACGTATGGATCGTATACATCAATCATACAGGGACCCCCACACGCCTTCTGCGTGCTGGCCGACTGTTCCTGCTGCCGGGCCACCTGTAACGTATGGATTGTATACATTAGATACACCATACAGGGACCCCCACACGCCTTCTGCGTGCTGGCCGACTGTTCCTGCTGCCGGGCAACCTGTAACATATGGATCATATACATTAGACACCATATGGGGACCCCCACACCTTCTGCTCCTGGTGCCGGGGTGTTTTGGGGTGTTTTTGGGGTGTTTTGGGGGTGTTTTGGGGTCCATACCGTGCTCAGGGTGAGCAGCAGAGAGCTGTAGGCTCTGTGGGGGTATTTTGGGTTGTTTTGGGGGTGTTTGGGGGTGTTTCAGGGGTGTTTGGGGTCCGTACCGCGCTCAGGGTGAGCAGCAGAGAGCTGTAGGCTCTGTGGCGGTGTTTTGGGGCTGTTTTGGGGGTGTTCTCGGGTGTTTTGGGGGTGTTTCGGGGTGTTTGGGGTCCATACCGCGCTCAGGGTGAGCAGCAGAGAGCTGTAGGCTCTGTGGGGGTGTTTTGGGGGTGTTTGGGGGTGTTGTGGGGGTGTTTTGGGGGTGTTTCAGGGTGTTTTTGGGGTGTTTCGGGGGTGTTTGGGGTCCGTACCGCGCTCAGGGTGAGCAGCAGAGAGCTGTGGGCTCTGTGGGGGTGTTTTGGGGCTGTTTTGGGGGTGTTCTGGGGTGTTTTGGGGGTGTTTCGGGGTGTTTGGGGGTGTTTCGGGGGTGTTTGGGGTCCGTACCGCGCTCAGGGTGAGCAGCAGAAAGCTGTGGGCTCTGTGGGGGTGTTTGGGGGTGTTTCAGGGGTGTTTGGGGGTGTTTCAGGGGTGTTTGGGGGTGTTTTGGGGGTGTTTCGGGGGTGTTTCGGGGGTGTTTCAGGGTGTTTTGGGGGTGTTTCAGGGTGTTTTGGGGGTGTTTCAGGGGTGTTTTGGGGTGTTTCGGGGGTGTTTCAGGGGTGTTTTGGGGTGTTTCGGGGGTGTTTCAGGGGTGTTTTGGGGTGTTTCGGGGGTGTTTGGGGTCCGTACCGCGCTCAGGGTGAGCAGCAGAGAGCTGTGGGCTCTGTGGGGGTGTTTTGGGGCTGTTTTGGGGGTGTTCTGGGGTGTTTTGGGGGTGTTTCGGGGTGTTTCGGGGTGTTTCGGGGGTGTTTGGGGTCCGTACCGCGCTCAGGGTGAGCAGCAGAAAGCTGTGGGCTCTGTGGGGGTGTTTTGGGGTGTTTTGGGGCTGTTTTGGGGTGTTTCAGGGGTGTTTGGGGGTGTTTCAGGGGTGTTTCGGGGTGTTTCGGGGGTGTTTCGGGGTGTTTTGGGGGTGTTTCAGGGGTGTTTTGGGGTGTTTCGGGGGTGTTTCAGGGGTGTTTTGGGGTGTTTTGGGGGTGTTTCAGGGGTGTTTGGGGGTGTTTCGGGGGTGTTTCGGGGTGTTTCAGGGGTGTTTTGGGGTGTTTCGGGGGTGTTTCGGGGGTGTTTTGGGGGTGTTTCAGGGGTGTTTTGGGGTGTTTCGGGGGTGTTTTGGGGTGTTTCGGGGGTGTTTGGGGGTGTTTGGGGTCCGTACCGCGCGGAGCGTGAGCAGCAGGCGGCCGTAGGAGAAGACGATGAGGGCCAGGGGGACCCCGAAGCAGAAGCAGAAGAGGAAGATGACGTAGGACTCGTTGTTCCACTTGTTGTTGGCCGTGTACCAGTCGGGCCCGCACGAGCACTGCAGCCCCTCGGGGATGTACCTGCCGCAGGGTGTCACCCCAAAATACACCCAAATACACCCCTAAACACACCCCAAACACCCCAAAATACACCCCTAAATACACCCCAGAACATCCAAAAATACACCCCTAAATACACCCCTAAATACACCCCTAAACACACCCCAGAACATCCAAAAATACACCCCAAATACACCCCAAAATACACCCCAAACACCCCTAAAGATGCCCCTAAACACCCCAAAATACACCCCTAAATACACCCCTAAATACACCCCTAAACACACCCCAGAACATCCAAAAATACACCCCAAATACACCCCTAAATACACCCCAGAACATCCAAAAATACACCCCAAAATACACCCCTAAATACATCCCAAAATACATCCCTAAACACACCCCGGAACATCCAAAAATACACCCCAAATACACCCCAAAATACTCCCCAAACACCCCTAAAGATGCCCCTAAACACACCCTAAACACCCCAAAACACACCCCTAAATACACTCCAGAACATCCAAAAATACACCCCAAAATACACCCCTAAATACACCCCTAAACACACCCCTAAACACACCCCTAAACATCCAAAAATACACCCCAAAATACACCCCAAACACCCCTAAAGATGCCCCTAAACACCCCAAAATACACCCCTAAATACACCCAAGTACACTCCTAAACACACTGCAAACACCCTAAAATACACCCCTAAATACACCTAAATACACCCCAAAATACACCTCTAAACACACCCCAATCACCCCAAAATACACCCCAAAACACACCTAAGCACCCCAGTACAGCACTGCAGCCCCTCGGGGATGTACCTGCCACAGGGTGTCACCCCAAAATACACCCCTAAATACACCCCAAAATACACCCCTAAACACACCACAAACACCCTAAAATACACCTTTAAATACACCTAAACACCCCAAAATACACCTAAACACCCCAGTACAGCACTGCAGCCCCTCGGGGATGTACCTGCAACAGGCTGTCACCCCAAAATACACCCCTAAATACACCCAAACACCCCACTGCAGCCCCTCAGGGATGTACCTGGGATGGGGTACAGGGTCACCCCAAAATACACCTAAACACCCCAACATACACCCCAAAATACACCCCTAACACCCCAAAACACACCCCAAAACACACTCCAAAACATACCTAAACACCCCACTGCAGACCCTCGAGGGTGTACCTGCAATGGGGCAGGATGTCACCCCAAAATACACCTGAAAACACACCCCAAAACACACCCCAAACCACCCCACTGCAGGCCCTTGGGGATGTACCTGTGACAGGGATGTATCACCCCAAAATACACCCCAAGCACTCCAAACTACACCCCAAACGACACCCCCCGGGCCCCCCGGGCCCCACCTGCTCCAGCCGAAGAGCGGCGGCACGGCGGCCACGAGGCCGAAGATCCAGGTGGCGGCGCAGCCCAGCACCGCGTGGCTGCCGCGGAACGTGAAGTTGCCCAGCGGCTTGCAGATCACCAGGAACCGCTCGAAGGCCACCACGGCCAGCGACCACAGCGACACCATGCCTGGGGACCATAGAGACAACGTAGAGACACCATAGAGACACCATAGAGACACCATGGGATATCATAGACACCATAGAGACACCATGGGACGGCTTGCAGATCACCAGGAACCGCTCGAAGGCCACCACGGCCAGCGACCACAGCGACACCATGCCTGGGGACCATAGAGACAACGTAGAGACACCATAGAGACACCATAGAGACACCATGGGATATCATAGACATCATAGAGTCACCATGGGATATCATAGAGACACCATAGAGTCACCATGGGATATCATAGAGACACCATAGAGACACCATAGAGACACCATGGGATATCATAGACACCATGGGATATCATAGACACCATAGAGACACCATAGAGACACCATGGGATATCATAGAGACACCATGGGATATCATAGAGACACCATAGAGTCACCGTGGGATATCATAGAGACACCATAGAGACACCATGGGATATCATAGAGTCACCATGGGATATCATAGACACCATAGAGACACCATAGAGACACCATGGGATATCATAGAGACACCATGGGATATCATAGAGACACCATAGAGTCACCGTGGGATATCATAGAGACACCATAGAGTCACCATGGGATATCATAGAGACACCATAGAGACCCCGTGGGATATCATAGACACCATAGAGTCACCATGGGATATCATAGAGACACCATAGAGACCCCGTGGGATATCATAGACACCATAGAGTCACCATGGGATATCATAGAGACACCATAGAGACCCCGTGGGATATCATAGACACCATAGAGTCACCGTGGGATATCATAGAGACACCATAGAGACCCCGTGGGATATCATAGACACCATAGAGTCACCGTGGGATATCATAGAGACACCATAGAGACACCATGGGACAGCTTGCAGATCACCAGGAACCGCTCGAAGGCCACCACAGCCAGCGACCATAGGGACACCATGCCTGGGACAACGTATAGACACCATATAGACACCATGGGACACCATAGACACCATGGGACATCATGGCCAGTGACCACAACGACATCATGCCTGGGGACATCATATAGACACCATGGGACATCATAGACACCATGGGACATCACGGGACACCATAGACACCATAGACACCATGGCCAGCGACCACATTGACACCATGCCTGGGCACATCACATAGACCCCATGGGACATCATAGACACCATGGGCACCATGGCTGGTGTCCCCATGTCCTGGTGTCCTCACGTCCCCAGTCTCCCCATGTCCCAGTGTCCTCATGCACTGGTGTCCCATGTCCTGGTGTCCCCATGTCCTGGTGTCCCCGTGTCCTGGTGTCCCCGTGTCCTCGTGTTCCCAGTGTCCCCATGTCCTGGTGTCCCCCTGTCCCCATGTCCTGGTGTCCCCCTGTCCCCATGGCCTGGTGACCCCGTGTCCCCAGTGTCCCCATGTCCTGGTGTCCCCATGTCCTGGTGACCCCGTGTCCCCATGTCCTGGCGTCCCCGTGTCCCCATGGCCTGGCGTCCTCATGTCCCCAGTGTCCCCATGGCCGGTGTCCTTCCAGTTCATGACCTTGCGCCTGATGTCCTTGTGCCCAGTGTCTCCATGCCCAACATCACAACATCCCAATGTCTCCATGAACAACGTCCCAACGTCCCAATGTCTCCATGAACAACGTCACAATGTCTCCACGACCAACATCCCAATGTCCCAAGGTCCCAAGGTCCCAACGTCCCAATGTCCAATGTCCCAACGTCCCAAGGTCCCAACGTCCCCGTGCCCAGCGTCCCAACCTCCTAACGTCCAGTGTCCCAACGTCCCAAGGTCCCAACGTCTCCGTGCCCAACGTCCCAACGTCCAGTGTCCCAACGTCCCAAGGTCCCAACGTCTCCGTGCCCAACGTTCCAAGGTCCCAACATCCCAATGTCCAATGTCTCAACGTCCAACATCCCAACGTCCCAAGGTCCCAACATCCCAATGTCCCAACATCCCCGTGACCAACGTCCCAAGGTCCCAACATCCCAATGTCTCCGTGCCCAACGTCCCAAGGTCCCAACGTCCAAAATCCCAACGTCCAACGTCCAACATCCCAAGGTCCCAACATCTCTGTGCCCAGCGTCCCAAGGTCCCAACATCCCAACGTCCAATGTACCAATGTCCCAGCGTCCCAAGGTCCAATGTCCCAACATCCCAATGCCCCAACAACTCCGTGCCCAACGTCCCAAGGTCCCAACGTCTCCGTGCCCAACGTCCCAACATCTCTGTGCCCAACGTCCCCATGTCTCCGTGCCCAGTGTCCCAATGTCCCAACATCCCAATGTCCAACGTCCCAACGTCCAACATCCCAAGGCCCCAACATCTCCGTGCCCAGCGTCCCAACGTCCCAACATCCCAACGTCCAATGTCCCAATGTCCCAGCATCCCAAGGTCCCAACGTCCAATGTCCCAACATCTCTGTGCCCAGCGTCCCAAGGTCCCAACATCCCAACATCCAATGTCCCAATGTCCCAGTGTCCCAGGGTCCCAACATCCCAATGTCCAATGTCTCAATGTCCCAAGGTCCAAACATCTCCGTGCCCAGCGTCCCAAGGTCCCAACATCCCAACGTCCAATGTCCCAATGTCCCAAGGTCCCAGCGTCCCAACGTCCAATGTCCCGATGTCCCAACGTCCAATGTCCCAGCGTCCCAATGTCCCAACGTCCAATGTCCCGATGTCCCAGCGTCCCAACGTCCAATGTCCCAACGTCCAATGTCCCGATGTCCCAGCGTCCCAACGTCCAATGTCCCAACGTCCAATGTCCCGATGTCCCAGCGTCCCAACGTCCAATGTCCCAACGTCCAATGTCCCGATGTCCCAGCGTCCCAACGTCCAATGTCCCAATGTCCCAGCGTCCCAAGGTCCCAACACCCCAATGTCCAATGTCTCAATGTCCCAACGTCCCAATGTCCCAACATCCCAAGGTCCCAACGTCCCAAGGTCCAACGTCCAACGTCCCAACGTCCAATGTCCCGATGTCCCAAGGCCCCAGGGTCTCCGTGCCCAGCGTCCCCGTGCCCCAACGCCCCCGGTTACCCCCGAGCGTGGCGGCGAAGCCCTCGATCTTGCACGCCGTGGGCCCCAGCGCGAAGTACATCTGCGAGAAGCTGTAGAAGGCGGTGGTGGAGCCCACGCAGATCACCAGCAGGTTGGCGGCCGCCAGGTTCACCAGGATGTAGTTGAGGTGCGAGCGCAGCTTCTTGTAGCGCGCGGTGCAGGCGATGGTGAGCGCGTTGATGGGCCCCCCCAGCGCGATCAGCGCCAGCATGAACGCCGCCATGCCGCGGAACACGCCAGGGCTGCCCAGGTGCGTCTGCGGCACCAGGAACGGGCTCAGCGCCGTCAGGTTGGGCGCGTCCAGCGCCATGGGGATGTAGAAGTCGTCGGGGAGCTCGTCGCGCGCCTCACGCGCCCTCTGCATGGCGGTGGCGGACGGACGGATGGACAGACGGACACGGGGGGGGGCGCGGCCGCCGGGACCCCTTTATAGGGGAGGGGGCGGATGGGCGCTAATCGGGGCTGACGCCGCAAAGCGCGGCTGAGCCCGGCTGATCCGCGGGCGGGCGCTGGCCAAGCTGGGCTTAACCACCCCGCAAGCCGCTTTGGGGGGCGCTAATCGCCCCCGAGCCCCGATTAGCGCCCCCGGGGGGATCAGGGTTAGCGGACCCCCCCCCCACACTGTGGTTTAAGGACGGGGGGTGGGGCCCACGGAGACCCCAAAATGGGGTTGTGGATGGGGGAGCCTGAAAAGCCACCGAAACCCCCCAAAACCGCCGTCTGGGCTGCGCCCCCTACTGGACCTCAGTGCAACTGCACCCCCCTAATGCACCCCAATGCACCGGCACCCCCAGACCGCACCCCAATGGACCTGCACCCCCCTAATGCACCCCAATGCACCGGCACCCCCAAACTGCGCCCCAATGGACCTGCACCCCCAACCTGCACTCCAACGCAACCCACCTGTACCCCCCACTGCACCTCAGTGCATCTGCACCCCCAAACTGCACCCCAATGGACCTGCACCCCCCTAATGCACCCCAATGGACCTGCACCCCCAAACTGCACCCCAATGCACCGGCAGCCCCAAACTGCACCCCAATGGACCTGCACCCCCAAACTGCACCCCAACGCAACCCACCTGTACCCCCCTACCGCACCTCAGTGCAACTGCACCCCCAGACTGCACCCCAATGGACCGGCACCCCCCTAATGCACCCCAATGGACCTGCACCCCCAAACTGCACCCCAATGCACCGGCACCCCCAAACTGCGCCCCAATGGACCTGCACCCCCAACCTGCACCCCAACGCAACCCACCTGTACCCCCCACTGCACCTCAGTGCATCTGCACCCCCAAACTGCACCCCAATGGACCTGCACCCCCAAACTGCGCCCCAATGGACCTGCACCCCAACCTGCACCCCAACGTAACCCACTTGTACCCCCCACTGCACCTCAGTGCATCTGCACCCCCAAACTGCACCCCAATGGACCTGCACCCCAACGTAACCCACCTGTACCCCCCTACTGCACCTCAGTGCAACTGCACCCCCAGACTGCACCCCAATGGACCGGCACCCCCCTAATGCACCCCAATGGACCTGCACCCCCAAACTGCACCCCCGGAGTGCACCCCAACCCCCCTGAGCCCACCCTGCACCCCTAAAACTGTCCTGACCCCCACCTGCACCCCAAAACGGTCCTGAGTCCCCCTGCACCCCCAAACCCCCCCCGAGCTCACCCAGCACCCCAAAACTGTCCTGAGCTCACCCTGCCCCCCCAAAGCACCCTGACCCCCACCTGCACCCCAAAACTGTCCTGACCCCCGCCTGCACCCCCAAACTGCGCCGACCCCCCTGCCCCCAAGCCCCGCCCCCCCCCCCGTCCGGGGTCCCGGTTGGGGTGGGGGGTCCCCAAATCCCGGCGCTGCGGGCCCCCCCAGCACCCCGGGGGGGGAGCGGCCGCTAATCCGGGGCGGTTAAACCGGATTAGCGCTAAATCGGGACCGGAGCTGACACGATTACGGACGGACCGACGGACGGACGGACAGAGCGGGGGCGCCGCGGGGACAGACAGCCCGGCCCCTCATGGGGGTCCCCGGACAGACAGACGGACAGAGCGGGGTGCCATGGGGACAGACAGACAGACGGACAGAGGGGGGTGCCGTGGGGACAGACAGACAGACGGACAGAGGGGGGTGCCATGGGGACAGACAGACAGACAGAGGGGGGTGCCATGCGGACAGACAGACGGACAGAGCGGGGTGCCATGGGGACAGACAGACGGACGGACAGAGCGGGGTGCCATGGGGACAGACAGACAGACGGACAGAGGGGGGTGCCATGGGGACAGACAGACAGACAGAGGGGGGTGCCATGCGGACAGACAGACGGACAGAGCGGGGTGCCATGGGGACAGACAGACAGACAGACAGAGGGGGGTGCCATGGGGACAGACAGACAGACAGAGCGGGGTGCCATGGGGACAGACAGACAGACAGACAGAGGGGGGTGCCATGGGGACAGACAGACAGACAGACAGAGCGGGGTGCCATGGGGACAGACAGACAGACAGACAGACAGAGCGGGGTGCCATGGGGACAGACGGACGGATAGAGGGGGGGACAGAGGGGGGTGCCATGGGGACAGACAGACAGACAGAAGGGGGTGCCATGCGGACAGACAGACGGACAGAGCGGGGTGCCATGGGGACAGACAGACAGACAGACAGAGGGGGGTGCCATGGGGACAGACAGACAGACAGAGCGGGGTGCCATGGGGACAGACAGACAGACAGACAGAGGGGGGTGCCATGGGGACAGACAGACAGACAGACAGAGCGGGGTGCCATGGGGACAGACAGACAGACAGACAGACAGAGCGGGGTGCCATGGGGACAGACGGACGGATAGAGGGGGGTGCCATGCGGACAGACAGACGGACAGAGGGGGGTGCCATGGGGACAGACAGACGGACAGAGCGGGGTGCCATGGGGACAGACGGACGGACAGAGCGGGGTGCCATGCGGACAGACAGACGGACAGAGGGGGGTGCCATGGGGACAGACAGACGGACAGAGCGGGGTGCCATGGGGACAGACAGACAGACAGAGCGGGGTGCCATGGGGACAGACGGACGGACAGAGGGGGGTGCCATGCGGACAGACGGACGGACAGAGGGGGGTGCCATGCGGACAGACGGACGGACAGAGGGGGGTGCCATGGGGACGGACAGCCCGGCCCCTCGGGGGTGATGGGGGTCCCTGGACAGACAGACGGACGGACGGAGGGGGACCCCCCATGAGGTACCTGAGGGACCCGGGGACACCTGGGACCCCCATCAGTTACTGGGGGGTCAGGACCCCCTGAGGGACCCCCCGAGGTACCTGAGGGACCCCCATAAGTTAACGGGGGGTCCAGACACTCCTGGGGGACCCAAGGGACCCCCCGAGGTACCCCAGGTAGTGGGGGGGTTTGGGGACACCCGGGACCCCCCTGAGGGACCCCTGGGACCCCCATCAGTTACTGGGGGTCAGGACCCCCCTGAGAGACACTGGGGACCCCCATAAGTTACCTGAGGGACCCCCATAAGTTACTGGGGATCGGGACCCCGTGAGGGGCTGAGAGACACCCGGGACCCCTGAGGGACCTGAGGGACCCCCTGAGGGACCCCTGGGGTAACTGAGGGACCTGAGGGATCCAAGGGACCCCCTGAGGGACCTGAGGGACCCCTGGGGTAACTGAGGGACCTGAGGGATCCAAGGGACCCCCGGGACCCCCTGAGGGACCCCTGGGGTAACTGAGGGACCTGAGGGATCCAAGGGACCCCCGGGACCCCCTGAGGGACCCCTGGGGTAACTGAGGGACCTGAGGGACCCCTGGGACCCCCTGAGGGACCCCCTGAGGGACCCCGGGGGTAACTGAGGGACCTGAGGGACCCCTGGGACCCCCTGAGGGACCTGAGGGACCCCCTGAGGGACCCCTGGGGTAACTGAGGGACCTGAGGGACCCAAGGGACCCCCAGGACCCCCCTGAGGGACCCCCTGAGGTAACTGAGATACCGGGGGGGGGATTTGGGACACCCGGGACCCCCCTGAGGTACCTGAGGGACCCCTGAGGTAACTGAGGTACCGGGGGGGGAGGATTTGGGACGCCCGGGACCCCCCCTGAGGTACCTGAGGGACCCCCGGGACCTCCATAAGTTACTGGGGGGTCAGGACCCCCCTGAGGTACCGGGGGGGGTGGGATTTGGGACCCCCGGGACCCCCTGAGGGACCCCTGGGGTAACTGAGGTACCTGAGGAACCCCTGGGACCCCCAGGACCCCCCTGAGGGACCTGAGGTACCGGGGCGGGAATTTGGGACACCTGGGACCCCCCTGAGGTAACTGAGGTACCGGGGGGGGGTGGAATTTGGGACACCTGGGACCCCCCTGAGGTAACTGAGGGACCCAATGGACACCCGGGACCCCCCTGAGGTACCTGAGGTACCGGGGGGGGGGGATTTGGGACACCCGGGACCCCCCTGAGGTAACTGAGGTACCGGAGTGGGGATTTGGGACACCCGGGACCCCCTGAGGGACCCAAGGGACACCCGGGACCCCCCTGAGGTAACTGAGGGACCCCCATGAGTTACGGGGGGTCAGGACACCCCTGAGGGACCCAAGGGACACCCGGGACCCCCCTGAGGGACCTGAGGGACCCCCTGAGGTAACTGAGGTACCTGAGGGACCCAAGGGACCCCCCTGAGGTAACTGAGGTACCGGGGCGGGGGGATTTGGGACACCCGGGACCCCCTGAGGTACCTGAGGGACCCCTGGGGTAACTGAGGTACCTGAGGGACCCCCCTGAGGGACCCCCTGAGGTAACTGAGGTACCAGGGAGGGGAATTTGGGACCCCCGGGACCCCCCTGAGGGACCTGAGGTACCGGGGCGGGAATTTGGGACACCTGGGACCCCCTGAGGGACCTGAGGGGACCCCCTGAGGTAACTGAGGTACCGGGGGGGTGGAATTTGGGACACCTGGGACCCCCCTGAGGTAACTGAGGGACCCAATGGACACCCGGGACCCCCCCTGAGGTACCTGAGGGACCCCGGGACCCCCCTGAGGTAACTGAGGTACCGGAGTGGGGATTTGGGACACCCGGGACCCCCTGAGGTAACTGAGGTACCGGAGTGGGGATTTGGGACACCCGGGACCCCCTGAGGGACCCCAAGGGACACCCGGGACCCCCCTGAGGTAACGGAGGGACCCCTGGGACCCCCATAAGTTACGGGGGGGTCAGGACACCCCTGAGGTACCGAGAGAGGGGGGGGGGGGATTTGGGACCCCCGGGACCCCCCTGAGGCACCGGGGGGACCCCCACGAGTTACCGGGGGCTGCGGACCCCCGTGAGGGCAGCTGCGGGACCCCCCCGGGAGCGCCGCGTCCCCCGCGTCCGGCGGCGCTGGGGGGGGGGCCGGGGGGGCGGGGGGCGGGGGCGGCGCCGGGACCGTTACGGCCGTTGGATTTCAAACCCGCTCTCCGCGCGGGGAGCGCCGGGTGGGGGGGCGGGACGGCCGGCCGCGCCCCCGCCCCCTTTCGGGGCCGTGACGGGCGGCGCTGGCGGCCAATGGGAGCGCGGCGTCCCGGCGCGGGGCCAACGGGCGGCCGCGCGCGCTTCGGCGGCGCCGCCCCCCGCGGGACGTCGTAACTGACAGCACTTCCCGCCAATTCCAACGGCCGCCGGGAGCGCGCCGGCCCCTCCCCCCCCCGCGGCGGGCGGGGTTGTTGGGGGTGGGGGGGGGGGGAAGGCGCCGGCCAATCGCCGCGCGCCGCCCCCGTTGAGCGGCGGGCGGGGCGGCCAATGGCAGCGCGGGGCGGGGGCGGGGCGCGGGCCGCTCCCGCGTTTCCTCTCCGGCTCGGTTCGGGCCCCCCCCCCCCCCCGCCACACGCGCTCCCTCCCTCTGCCCCCCCGCCCCCCCCTCGGCGGCCCCCCCCCCGCCCCGGCCCCCCCCCTCCCCGCTCTCCCCCGCGGCTTCTTCGCTGCGAAGAAAATGGCGGCGGCGCCGAGCGGAGACGAGGAGCGGGCTGGTGAGTGCGGGGGGGCGGGCGGGGGCGGCGGCGGGGGGCGGCGGGGCCGGGGGGAGCGGGGGAGGGGAGGGGGGGGGGGGCGGGGGGTCCCGCCGCTGTTGCCCGCGCGCGCGGCGCGCGAAAGACGCGACCCCCCCCCCACCCACCCCCCCGCGCTTCCCCTCCACACCCCCCCCCGGCCCCCCCCCCCCCCCCCCCCCCCCCCCCCCCCCGCCCCCTCCGTGCGCGCGCGCCCGGGCGGGAACGGCGGAAAAAACGGGGGGGGGGTGTTGTGCGCCGTGAGTGCGTCACTAACGGCCGCGGCCCCCCCGCGCCGGGACAGCGCCGGAACAGCGGCCCCCCCCGCCGCGGGGAAACCCCCCCCGGGCGCACCCCCCTACCGGGACCCCCCCCCCCCCGCGCGGAACCGAGCGCGGAACGGAACCCCCCGCCCCCCCCCCCCCCCCCCCCCGGCTGGGCCGGGAAATACGGACCCCCCGCAACGGGACCCCAACACACGGGGCCCCCCCGCAACGGGACCCCCCCCGCAACGGGGACCCCAACACACGGGACCCCAACACACGGGACCCCAACAAACGGGACCCCCAACACACGGGACCCCCCCCGCAACGGGACCCCCGAATCGCCCCCAAAATGTCCCCGTGTGCGCTGCGCCCGAAACGCCCGGAATTGGCCCAAAATGCCCCAAACACGGGGTGCCTGAAACGCCCAAAATTGCCCCCAAAATGTCCCGTGTACGCGGTGCCTGAAATGCCCCAAATTGCCCCAAAATGTCCCCACATACGCGGGTGCCTGAAACGCCCAAAATTGCCCCCAAAATGTCCCAAACGCGGCGTTTGCGACGCGCCCCAAAATACCCCAAAGTGCCCCAAAATGTCCCGTGTACGCGGTGCCCAAAATGCCCGAAATTGCCCCAAAATGTCCCAAACACGCGGTGCCTGAAATACCTGAAATTGCCCCAAAATGTCCCGTGTACGCGGTGCCCGAAATGCCTGAAATTAGCCCAAAATGTCCCAAACATGATGTTTGCGACGTGCCCCAAAATGCCCCAAACTGCCCCAAAATGTCCCGTGTACGTGGTGCCTGAAATTGCCCCAAAAATGTCCCAAAAATGGTGTTTGCGACGCGCCCCAAAATGCCTGAAATTGCCCAAAATGTCCCAAACACGATGTTTGCGCCACTCACCAAAATACCCAAAATTAGCCCAAAATGTCCCAAACACGGGGTGCCCGAAATGCCCCAAATTGCCCCCAAAATGTCCCACGTACACGGTGCCCGAAATACCTGAAATTAGCCCAAAATGTCCCAAACGCGGCGTTTGCGACGTGCCCCAAAATGCCCCAAATTGCCCCAAAATGTCCCGTGTACGCGGTGCCCGAAATACCTGAAATTAGCCCAAAAAGTCCCAAAAATGGTGTTTGTGACGTGCCCCAAAATACCCAAAATTAGCCCAAAATGTCCCAGACGCGGCGTTTGCGACACTCCCCGAAATGCCCGAAATTGCCCCAAAATGTCCCGCGTACGCGGTGCCCGAAACGCCCGGAATTGCCCCAAAACGCCCCAAAACGCGGCGCTCAACGTGCCCCAAATTCACCCAAAATGTCCCCAAACCGGTGCCCGTGCTGTGCCCGGAATGCGCCAAATGAGCCCAAATGAGCCCAAATGAGCCCAAATGAGCCCAAAATGAGCCCGAAACGCGACAAATCAACCCAAAATTCCACCTGTTTTCCCCATTTCTGCCCGTTTTCCCTGTTTTCCCGTTTTCCCCCGTTTTCCCTGTTTTCCCGTTTTCCCCGTTTTTCCCGTTTCCCCCGTTTTCCCCCGTTTTTCCCCATTTTCCCGTTTTCCCCGTTTTCCCCGTTTTTCCCGTTTTCCCCCGTTTTCCCCCGTTTCCCCCATTTTCCCCATTTCCCCGTTTTCCCGTTTTCCCCGTTTTCCCCCGTTTTTCCCATTTTCCCCGTTTTCCCCGTTTTCCCCGTTTTTCCGTTTTTCCCCATTTTCCCCGTTTTCCCCGTTTTTTTCCCCTTTTTCCCCTTTTCCCCGTTTTCCCCGTTTTCCCCCCGTTTTCCCGTTTTCCCCCGTTTTCCCCCGTTTTTTTTCCCATTTTTCCCCGTTTTCCGTGTCCCCTCCCCCGTTCGTTACCGACCCCGGGGTCCCGGTGCCCCACGGACACCCCGGGTTGGGGCTTTGGGGAACCCCCCGCGTGTCCGTCTGTCCGTCCATCCCCTGTCTGTCCGCGTGTCCGTCTGTCCATCCGTGTGTCCGTCTGTCTGTCCGTCTGTCCGTCTGTCCCCCCACGTGTCCGTCTGTCCGTCCATCCCGTGTCAGTCCATGTGTCCGTCTGACCGTCCCGTGTCCATCCGTCCATCCCATATCAGTCCGTGTGTCCGTCTGTCCATCCCGTGTCCGTCTGTCCATCCCGTGCCCATCCGTGTGTCCGTCTGACCATCCCGTGTCCATCTGTCCATCCCGTGTCAGTCCGTGTGTCCATCCCGTGTCTGTCTGTGTGTCCGTCAGATTGTCCCGTGTCTGTCCCGTGTCCGTCTGACCGTCCCGTGTCTGTCCGTGCGTCTGTCCTGTCCTGTGTCTGTCCTGTCCTGTGTCTGTCCGTCCCGTCTGTCCGTCTGTCCTGTGTCTGTCCGTCCTGTCCGTCTGTCCGCAGGGAGCGGCGCCCGGGCCGGATCCGTGTGGCTCCGGGTTAGGGACCCCCGTCCCGTGTCCGTCTGTCTGTGTGTCCGTCTGTCCTTACAGAGGAGCCGCCGTCGGTGCCCGTCCCGTGTCCGTGTGTCCATCTGACTGTCTGTCTGTCTGTCTGTCTGTCCCCTGCAGGGAGGAGCGGCTGGAGCAGCCATCGGCGCCTGTCCCGTGTCCGTGTGTCTGTCCGTCCGTCCGTCCCGTGTCTGTGTGTCTGTCCATCCGTCCTGTGTCCGTGTGTCTGTCTGTCCATCCGTCCCGTGTCCGTGTGTCTGTCCGTCCGTCCGTCCCGTGTCTGTGTGTCTGTCCATCCGTCCCGTGTCCGTGTGTCTGTCTGTCCATCCGTCCCGTGTCCGTGTGTCTGTCCGTCCATCCGTCCCGTGTCCGTGTGTCTGTCTGTCCATCCGTCCCGTGTCCGTGTGTCTGTCCGTCCGTCTGTCCCGTGTCCGTGTGTCTGTCTGTCCCGTGTCTGTCTGTCCGACTGTCTCACGTCTGTCTGTCCACAGGGAGGAGCAGCCGGCGGTGCCCGTCCCGTGTCTGTGTGTCTGTCCCGTGTCCGTCCATCTGACCACGTGTCCGTCTGTCTGTCCCATGTCTGACTGTGTGTCCGTCTGTCTGTCCCGTACCTGACCCTCTGTCCGTCTGTCTGTCCACAGGGAGGAGCAGCCGGTGGTGCCCGTCCCGTGTCTGTGTGTCTGTCCTGTGTCCGTCCATCTGACTGTCTGTCCGTCCCATGTCTGACCCTGTGTCCGTCTGTCTGTCCACAGGGAGGAGCGCCCCCCGTGGCCCAAGAAGCCGAAGCGGCGGGACGGGTCTCTGGTGTCCGTCCCGTGTCTGTCCGTCTGTCTGTCCCATATCTGACTGCGTGTCTGTCTGTGTGTCTGTCCCACACCTGACCCTGTGTCCGTCCGTCTGTCTGTCCGCAGGGAGGAGCGCCCCCCGCGGCCCAAGAAGCCGAAGCGGCGGGACGGGTCTCTGGTGTCTGTCTGTGTGTCTGTCTGTCTGTCTGTCTGTCCCACACCTGACCCTGTGTCCGTCTGTCTGTCCGCAGGGAGGAGCGCCCCCCGCGGCCCAAGAAGCCGAAGCGGCGGGACGAGTCTCCGGCGCAGCCGCCGCAGGAGCCGGCGGAGGCCGAGGGATCGGGGGGCAGCGCCGCCGCCCCCCGCCGCCCCGGAGCCCGCCGCCTCGCCCCGCCCCCCCGCCTCGCCCCGCCCCCCGCGGCCCGCCTCGCCACGCCCCCCCCGCCTCGCCCCGCCCCCCGTCGCCCCGCCCCCCGCGGGCGGGGTCGCCCAAGCCGCGGCGCTCGGTGATCCGCGACCGCGGGCCCATGTACCACGACCCCACGCTGCCGCCCCGGCTGGACCCGCAAGCTCAAGCAGCGCAAGTCGGGCCGCTCGGCCGGCAAGTTCGACGTCTACCTGATCAAGTGAGTGCCCGCCCTCTTTGGCCTCCTTTCCGCCTCTTTGGCCTCGTTTCCGCCTCCTTTCCGCCTCCTTTCCGCCTCCTTTCCGCCTCTTTTTCCTCATTTCCGCCTCCTTTCCCGCCTCTTTGGCCTCGTTTCCACCTCATTTCTGCCTCATTTCCGCCTCCTTTCCGCCTCTTTGGCCTCATTTCCGCCTCATTTCCGCCTCCTTTCCGCCTCTTTGGCCTCATTTCCGCCTCCTTTCCGCCTCCTTTCCGCCTCTTTTTCCTCGTTTCCGCCTCCTTTCCGCCTCTTTTTACTCACTTCCGCCTCATTTCCACCTCATTTCCGCCTCCTTTCCGCCTCCTTTCCGCCTCTTTGGCCTCGTTTCCGCCTCCTTTCCGCTCCTTTCCGCCTCTTTGGCCTCGTTTCCGCCTCCTTTCCGCCTCTTTTTCCTCACTTCCGCCTCATTTCCACCTCATTTCCGCCTCCTTTCCGCCTCCTTTCCGCCTCTTTGGCCTCGTTTCCGCCCTCTTTTGCCTCACTTCCGCCTCATTTCCACCTCATTTCCGCCTCCTTTCCGCCTCCTTTCCGCCTCTTTTTCCTCCTTTCCGCCTCCTTTCCGCCTCATTTCCGCCTCATTTCCACCTCTTTTTCCTCACTTCCACCTCATTTCTGCCTCCTTTCCGCCTCTTTGGCCTCGTTTCCACCTCTTTTTCCTCACTTCCGCCTCATTTCCACCTCATTTCCGCCTCCTTTCCACCTCTTTTGCCTCCTTTCCGCCTCCTTTCCGCCTCTTTTTCCTCATTTCCGCCTCCTTTCCGCCTCCTTTCCGCCTCCTTTCCGCCTCTTTTTCCTCCTTTCCGCCTCCTTTCCGCCTCCTTTCCGCCTCTTTGGCCTCGTTTCCGCCTCTTTTGCCTCACTTCCGCCTCATTTCCACCTCATTTCCGCCTCCTTTCCGCCTCCTTTCCGCCTCTTTTTCCTCCTTTCCGCCTCCTTTCCGCCTCATTTCCGCCTCATTTCCACCTCTTTTTCCTCACTTCCACCTCATTTCTGCCTCCTTTCCGCCTCTTTGGCCTCGTTTCCACTCTTTTTCCTCACTTCCGCCTCATTTCCACCTCATTTCCGCCTCCTTTCCACCTCTTTTGCCTCCTTTCCGCCTCCTTTCCGCCTCTTTTTCCTCATTTCCGCCTCCCTTTCCGCCTCCTTTCCGCCTCCTTTCCGCCTCTTTTTCCTCCTTTCCGCCTCCTTTCCGCCTCCTTTCCGCCTCTTTGGCCTCGTTTCCGCCTCTTTTGCCTCACTTCCGCCTCATTTCCACCTCATTTCCGCCTCCTTTCCGCCTCCTTTCCGCCTCTTTTTCCTCCTTTCCGCCTCCTTTCCGCCTCATTTCCGCCTCATTTCCACCTCTTTTTCCTCACTTCCACCTCATTTCTGCCTCCTTTCCGCCTCTTTGGCCTCGTTTCCACCTCTTTTTCCTCACTTCCGCCTCATTTCCACCTCATTTCCGCCTCCTTTCCACCTCTTTTGCCTCCTTTCCGCCTCCTTTCCGCCTCTTTTTCCTCATTTCCGCCTCCTTTCCGCCTCCTTTCCGCCTCCCTTCCACCTCTTTTGCCTCATTTCCGCCTCATTTCCGCTGCCTTTTGGGCCCTTTCCCCTCCCCTTTTTCCTGCCCCTTTTGCCTTTTTCCCACCCCTTTAGATTTTCCCGCTCTTTTGCGTTTTCCCGCCCTTTTGCCTTTTTCCCGCCCTTTTCCGTTTTCCCGCTCTTTTGCCTTTTTCCCTCCCTTTTCAGTTTTCCCGCTCTTTTGCCTTTTTCCCGCCGTTTTGCTTTTACCCGCAATTTTGCCTTTTTCCCGCGCTTTTGTGTTTTCCCGCCCTTTTGCCTTTTCCCGCTCTTTTGCGTTTTTCCCGCCCGCTTTTTGCCTTTTTCCCGCCCTTTTGCCTTTTTCCCGCCCTTTTGCATTTTCCCGCTCTTTTGTGTTTTCCCGCTCTTTTGTGTTTTCCCGCCCTTTTGCCTTTTTCCCGCCCTTTTGCGTTTTCCCGCTCTTTTGTGTTTTCCCGCCCTTTTGCCTTTTTCCCGCCCTTTTGCCTTTTCCCGCTCTTTTGTGTTTTCCCGCCCTTTTGCGTTTTCCCGCTCTTTTGTGTTTTCCCGCCCTTTTGCCTTTTTCCCACCCTTTTGCTTTTTCCCGCTCTTTTGCGTTTTCCTGCTCTTTTGCTTTTTCCCGCCCTTTTGCCTTTTTCCCGCCCCTTTAGATTTTCCCGCCCTTTTGCTTTTTCCCGCCCTTTTGCCTTTTTCCCGCCCCTTTAGATTTTCCCGCCCTTTTGCTTTTTCCCGCTCTTTTGCCTTTTTCCCGCCCCTTTAGATTTTCCCACCCTTTTGCCCTTTTCCCGCCCTTTTGCCTTTCTCCCGCCCTTTTGCTTTTTCCCGCTCTTTTGCTTTTTCCCGCTCTTTTGCTTTTTCCCACTCTTTTCCGTTTTCCCGCTCTTTTCTGTTTTCCCGCCCTTTTGCCTTTCTCCCCGCCCTTTAGATTTTTCCCGCTCTTTTGCGTTTTCCCGCCCTTTTGCGTTTTCCCGCCCTTTTGCCTTTTTCCCGCCCTTTTGCCTTTTTCCCGCCCCTTTAGATTTTCCCGCCCTTTTGCTTTTTCCCGCCCTTTTGCTTTTTCCCGCCCTTTTGCGTTTTCCCGCCCTTTTGCCCTTTTCCCGCCCTTTTGCCTTTCTCCCACCCCTTTAGATTTTCCCGCTCTTTTGCTTTTTCCCGCCCTTTTGCTTTTTCCCGCTCTTTTCCGTTTTCCCGCTCTTTTCTGTTTTCCCGCCCTTTTGCCTTTTTCCCGCCCCTTTAGATTTTCCCGCCCTTTTGCCTTTTCCCGCCCTTTTGCCTTTCTCCTGCCCTTTAGATTTTCCCGCTCTTTTGCTTTTTCCCGCCCTTTTGCTTTTTCCCGCCCTTTTGCCTTTTCCCGCCCTTTTACTTCTTCCCGCTCTTTTATCGCTTTTCCCGCCCTTTTTTCCTTTTTCCCGCCCTTTCCCGTTTTCCCGCCCTTTCCCGTTTTCCCGCCCTTTTCCGTTTCCCGCCCTTTCCCCCTAACTCCCCCACACTAATTCCTCCCCACCCCTCAGGCTGCCGTTCCCCCCCCGTTGATCCCCCAATACCAATTAATTAAGACACTAATTACCCGTGTTTCCCAGCTCGCCGTTCCGCTGCTCTTCGCCCCCCATAGCCATTAATTAACGACGTGTTAATTATCTATGTTAATTATCTCAGCTGCTGTTTGCCCCTTTCCCCATTGATTACCCCCCAGCATCGATTAATTAATTACCTGTTAATTACGTGTTTCGCAGCCCGCAGGGGGGGGGCTGATCACCGACCCCAATACCCATTAATTAATTATCACCGTGTTAATTAGCGCGGGGGGCAGGTGTGCCACTCCAAGGTGGAGCCAATCACATATGGGATCAATACCCATCAATTAACCACCTATTGATCCCAATAGCCATCGATTAACAACCTATTGACCCCAATACCCATCAATTAACGACCTATTGACCCCAATACCCATCAATTAACAACTTATTGATCCCAATACCCATCGATTGACGACCTATTGACCCCAATACCCGTCAATTAACAACCTATTGACCCCAATACCCGTCAATTACACAACCTATTGATCCCAATACCCATCAATTAACAACCTATTGATCCCAATTACCCATCAATTAACGACCTATTGATCCCAATAGCCATCAATTAACAACCTATTGGTCCCAATACCATCAATTAACAACCTATTGATCCCAATACCCATCAATTGACGACCTATTGACCCCAATACCCATCAATTAACAACCTATTGACCCCAATACCCATCAATTAACAACCTATTGATCCCAATAGCCATCAATTAACAACCTATTGGTCCCAATACCATCAATTAACAACCTATTGATCCCAATAACCCATCAATTGACGACCTATTGACCCCAATACCCATCAATTAACAACCTATTGACCCCAATACCCATCAATTAACAACCTATTGGTCCCCAATACCATCAATTAACAACCTATTGACCCCAATACCCATCAATTGACGACCTATTGACCCCAATACCCATCAATTAACAACCTATTGACCCCAATACCCATCAATTAACAACCTATTGACCCCAATACCCATCAATTAACAACCTATTGATCCCAATACCCATCAATTAACAACCTATTGACCCCAATACCCATCAATTAACAACCTATTGACCCCAATACCCATCAATTAACAACCTATTGACCCCAATTCCCATCAATTAACAACCTATTGACCCCAATTCCCATCAATTGACGACCTATTGACCCCAATACCCATCAATTAACGACCTATTGACCCCCAATACCCATCAATTGACGACCTATTGATCCCAATACCCATCAATTAACGACCTATTGACTCCAATACCCATCAATTGACGACCTATTGATCCCAATACCCGTCAATTGACGACCTATTGACTCCAATACCCATCAATTGACGACCTATTGATCCCAATACCCATCAATTGACAACTTATTGATCCCAATACCCATCAATTTGACAACCTATTGACCCCAATACCCATCAATTGACGACCTATTGATCCCAATACCCATCAATTGGTGACCTATTGATCCCAATACCCATCAATTGACAACCTATTGACCCCAATACCCATCAATTGACAACCTATTGACCCCAATACCCATCAATTGGTGACCTATTGATCCCAATAGCCATCAATTAACAACCTATTGACCCCAATACCCATCAATTGACAAACCTATTGACCCCAATACCCATCAATTGACAACCTATTGACCCCAATACCCATCAATTGTGACCTATTGATCCCAATACCCATCAATTAACAACCTATTGACCCCAATACCCATCAATTGACAACCTATTGACCCCAATACCCATCAATTGGTGACCTATTGATCCCAATACCCATCAATTGACAACCTATTGACCCCAATACCCATCGATTAACAACCTATTGACCCCAATACCCATCAATTAACAACCTATTGATCCCAATACCCATCAATTGACGACCTATTGATCCCAATACCCATCAATTGACGACCTATTGACCCCAATACCCATCAATTAACGACCTATTGACCCAATACCCATCAATTGGTGACCTATTGATCCCAATACCCATCAATTGGTGACCTATTGATCCCAATAGCCATCAATTAACAACCTATTGACCCCAATACCCATCAATTGACGACCTATTGATCCCAATACCCATCAATTGACGATGTATTGATCATCCCAGCCCGCATGGGAAGGCGCCCCTGCACTAATTAACTAACTAATGAGTGTTAATGACGGTTCAGCCCGCAGGGGAAGGCGTTCCGCTCCAAGGTGGAGCTCATCGCCCACTTTGAGAAGGTGGGGGACACGTCGCTGGACCCCAATACCCATCAATTGACAACTTATTGATCCCAATACCCATCGATTGACGATGTATTGATCATCCCAGCGCACAGGGGAAGGCGCCCCTGCACTAATTAACTAACTAATGAGTGTTAATGATGTCCCAGCCCGCAGGGGAAGGCGTTCCGCTCCAAGGTGGAGCTCATCGCCCACTTTGAGAAGGTGGGGGACACGTCAGTGGACCCCAATACCCATCAATTGACAACTTATTGATCCCAATACCCATCGATTAACAACCTATTGATCCCAATACCCATCAATTGATCATCCCAGCGCACAGGGGAAGGCGCCCCCGCACTAATTGACTAACTAACGAGTGTTAATGACGGTTCAGCCCGCAGGGGAAGGCGTTCCGCTCCAAGGTGGAGCTCATCGCCCACTTTGAGAAGGGTGGGGGACACTTCGCTGGACCCCAATACCCATCAATTGACAACTTATTGATCCCAATACCCATCGATTGACAACTTATTGATCCCAATACCCATCAATTGGTGACCCTATTGATCCCAATACCCCATCGATTAACAACCTATTGATCCCAATACCCATCGATTAGCAACCTATTGATCCCAATACCCATCAATTGATAACTTATTGATCCCAATACCCATCAATTGACAACCTATTGACCCCAATACCCATCAATTGACAACTTATTGATCCCAATACCCATCAATTGACAACCTATTGATCCCAATACCCATCAATTGACGACCTATTGATCCCAATACCCATCAATTGACGATGTATTGATCATCCCAGCCCGCAGGGGAAGGCGCCCCCGCACTAATTGACTAATTAACGAGTGTTAATGACGGTTCAGCCCGCAGGGGAAGGCGTTCCGCTCCAAGGTGGAGCTCATCGCCCACTTTGAGAAGGTGGGGGACACGTCGCTGGACCCCAACGACTTCGACTTCACGGTGACGGGCCGGGGGCAGCCCCTCCCGGCGGGAACCGCGGCCCCCCCCGCCCCCCCCCGGCCCCGCGGCGGGGGGGGGCGGGGGCGGCGGGGGGGGGGGCGGGGTCCGGCCGGGGGCGGGGCCGCCCGCGCGGCTCCAGCAAGGCCCGCCCCCCCGCCCCCCCCGCCCCCGCACCCCCCCCACCCCGGCGCCGCCCGCCGCCGCCCCCCACCCGCCTGCTGGTGAAGACGCCGTTCGCCGGGGGGGGGGGGGCGGCCGGGGGGAGGGGGGCGGCGCCCCCCCCAGCCCCCCCCGGCGCCCCGGGCGGAAGCGCAAAGCGGAGCCGGACGCGCTGCCCAAGAAAAGGGGGCGCAAGCCGGGGGGGGGCGGCGGCGGCGGCGGGGGGGGGGGCGGCGGCGCGGCGGGGGGGTGGGGGGGGGGCGGCGGCGCGGCGGGGGGGGCGTCCGGGGGGGCCCCCCCCGAGGCGAAGAAAACGGCGTCGTCCGCCCCCCCCCGCGCTGACCGAGTCGCTGCTGCCCATCAAGAAGCGCAAGACGCGGGAGGGGGCGCTGGGCGAGAGCCCCCCCCCCCGGCCCCCCCCGGCGGGCGCCGCAGCAAGGAGAGCAGCCCCCGCTCCGCCGCCGCGGCCCCCCCGAAAAAGGAGCCGCCGGACCCCCCCCTCCTCGCCGCACCCCCCCCCCCCCGCCGCCCCCCCCCGCCGCCGCCGCCGCCGCCCCCCCACCCGGGACTTGAGCCCCCCCGACGGCTGCGCCCCCGATAAGACTCGCCCCCCCCCCCGCCACGCCTCCCCCCCCCCCCCGCCCCGAAGCACCGGGGGGGGGGACCCCGAGAACAAGGACGTTGTGGTGGCCGCCGCCCCCCCGGCGCCCCCCCCCCTCGCCGCCGCCCCCCCCGGACGCCGCTGCCCGAGCGGGTCAGCTGACTGCGCACCGACGGACGGACACACGGACGCCCCCCCCCAGCGCCTGACCCCCCCCGCGCCCCCCCCGCTTTGCACTTTGCTCTATGGAACGGGGCGGGGGGGGCGGAGCCCCGACCTGCGCCCCGCCCCCTGCCGGGTGGTTTTGGGGGTGGGGGGGTCTCCAAGGAGGGGGGGGGTGTGAACCCCCCCCCACGCCCCTCCCCCTCCCCCCCCCCCCGGTCGCCGCTTTTCTCGTTCTTCCAGTTTTTTCGTTCCCCCGTTTTTCGCCGGTTTGCACTAAGGGGGGGGCGGGGAGGGCCCCGCCCCCCGGGCCGCTGCGGCCAATGGGGAGCGGGGGGATCCGGCGGCCAGCCAATCGGGGCGCGGCGGGGGCGGGGCCGCTTCGGCCTGCGGTGGACCCGGGGTTGAGCCAATGGGAAGGCGGCGCTTGCGTCGTGGGCCAATCGGGAGTGACTGTGGCGGCGGGAGCTGGGCTTGAGCCAATCAGGAGCGGCTTTCTGGTGGGGCGGGATCCGGTGTGGAGCCAATCAGGGGCGGCGCTCGCCGGGGGCGGGGGTGTGTCCACCGGCCAATCAGGGGCGACCTCCGCGGGAGCAGGGTCTGGTCTGGAGCCAATCGGGAGCGACTTCGGGTTGGGATCCAGGCCGCAGCCAATCAGGGCGCAAGGCGGGGTCTCCAGCCAATGGGGAGCTCCGGGCAGCTCGAGGGGACCTGGTCCCCAGCCAATCAGAGGGGCTCGGGGCAGGGTGGGGCCTCGAGGAGTGTGAGCCAATCGGGAGAGAGGGCGGGGCCGGGCGCGGGCCAATCGCGGCTCTGGGCGGGGGCGGGGCCGGCCGGGATCCAATCAGGAGTGGTTTGGATTGGAGGGGCGGGTCCGGCCCCCGCCCCGGTGGCCAATCGGGAGCCAATGGGCAGCGGCCGCGGGCTGGGGGCGGGCTCTAAGCCAGCCAATAGGAGCTGACCTGGCGGGGGGGCGGGGTCTGGTCCGTGTCCTCTGTCCCCCCCCCGGAGTGTCCCAACGGGTCCCATCCTGGGGGTGTCCCCGTTCCTGGGGTGTCACTGTCACATCTGGGGGGGGGGTCCCCCCATTCCCATCTTGGGGGGGGGGGGGGTCACCGTCCCCTGGGGGTCCCGTCCTGGGGGGTCCCCATCTTTGGGGGGGGCGCCCATCTTTAGGGGGGGGTCCCCCATATTTGGAGTGTCCCCATCTTCAGGGGGGGTCCCCATGTTCGGGGGTGTCCCGATTTTGGGGTGTCCCCATAGTTGGGGGGGTGTCCCCATCTTGGGGGTGTCCCCATAATTGGGAGGGGGGTCCCATAATTGGGGGGGGGTCCCCATGTTCTGGGTGTCCCCATAGTTGGGGGGGGTGTCCCCATCTTGGGGGTGTCCCCATAATTGGGAGGGGGGGTCCCCATGTTCTGGGTGTCCCCATAATTGGGGGGGGGGTCCCCATGTTCTGGGTGTCCCCATAGTTGGGGGGGTGTCCCCATCTTGGGGGTGTCCCCCATAATTGGGGGGGGATCCCCATGTTCTGGGTGTCCCCATAGTTGGGGGGGTGTCCCCATAATTGGGGGGGGGGCGTCCCCATGTTCGGGCCGTCCCCATTTTAGGATCCCCCCCTCCCCCCCCAGGTCCCGTCCTGCACTTTAGGGCTCGGGGGGTGTCCCCATGTCCCCCCCTCCCCCCCATCTCTTCCAGCCGCTCGCCCCCCCCCCCCACCCCCCTACCCCCCCCCGGCTCCCCATGGCAATAAGGGGGGGGGGGAGGAGCAGGGGGCCCGATCCTGGGTCGCACACCCCCCCCCCCCCCCCCCCCCCACCCGGGGTCCGGGATGGCGCAGGAGGGGCCGGGGGGGGGCGGGGGGGCCCCCCAGCACCTATTTATTGTTCCCGAGTCGCGCGGGGAGACGTTTTTGCCTTATAAATTTACAAGAAAACAACAAAAACCCCCCTCGGCTGTGGATTCTTCTGGGGGGGGGGAGGGGGGAGACCCCGCCCCCCCCCCCCCCGGGTCTGTGTCTGTGCTGGAGTGATCTATAAATCTGTGTATCCAACACCCGCCTCCCGCCTCTTTCTGGGACCGACCCCCCCCCCCCCGCGCATCCCCATTGGATCCTCTCCGTGACGTCACTGGATCGCTGACTCCTCCCCCCCCCTCCCCGGCGGCGCGGCGCTGGATCCCAGCCCCTCCGCTGACGTCACTCGCGGGGGGCGTGGCTAGGAGCGGTTCTGGCGCGCTCAAGGTGGCGCCGTCTCCATGGGAACGGTGACGCTTCCGCCACGAGAAAAATGGCGGCGCTTAAAGGGGCCGCGCACCGGGAGGCGGGGAAGTGGGGGTAACGGGGGTGGCCCCACCCCGCCTCGGGAACCCCCGCAGGACCCCCCGGGGGCCCCACGCGTGTCCGTGTCCCCCCCCCCCCCACCACGGGGGTGGCGCATTAATTAGCGGCTTCGGTAATTGGGGGGTCATGAGAGGTCTGGGGGGGCACTGGGGGGGTTGGAGTGACATGGGGGGGCTGTGGGTGGTACCATGGGGGGGGTTGGGGTGTCATGGGGGGGTTGGGGGTGGTACCATGGGGGGTTTGGGGTGTCATGGGGGGGTGGGTGGTACCATGTGGGGACACGGGGGGGGTCCTGGGGGACTTTGGGGGGGTTGGGGGTGGTACCATGGGGGGGGTTGGGGTGTCATGGGGGGGGGTGGGTGGCACCATGGGGGCACACGGGGGGGTCCTGGTGGACTTTGGGGGGTTGGGGTGTCACCATCGGGGGGTTGGGGTGTCATGGGGGGGGGTGGGTGGGTGGTACCATGTGGGGACATGGGGGGGTCCTGGGGGACTTTGGGGGGGTTGGGGTGGTACCATCGGGGGGTTGGGGTGTCATGGGGGGGGGTGGGTGGTACCATGGGGGCACACGGGGGGGTCCTGAGGGACTTGGGGGGGTTGGGGTGGTACCACAGGGTGGTCCTGGGGGGGGATCCCCCAATAAACGCCCTCCCCGCCCCCCCCCCCCCCCGAATCGGGGCGAGTTTGGGGCAAAAAGCGCTAAACCCGGGATTTTTTTTAAAACAACGAGACCGTTGCGCGCGCGCGCTGCGCGGGTGGGCGTGGCCTTGCCCTGGCCACGCCCCCCTTTCGCCCGTCACCCTCCCTCCCCCAACCCCAGTTTGCGCGCCACTCATCCGGGTCCTGTCGGGCGCCATCTTTGTGGCGGGTGTGGAGGAGACGCGTCCAAAATGGCGGCTCCCAAGCGGCCGTAGCCGGCGCGGGCGGGCGGGCCCTTCTCGGCCTCCGGGAGCTGCGGCGGCGCGGAGCGGAACGAGCGGAGCGGGCGGAGCGGGCGGCGGCGGCGGCGGCGGCGGCGGCGGAGGCGGCGGCAGGTGCGGCGGGGGCGGGGGAGCGGGACAGCAACGCCGGACCCGGGGCCCCGCGGCCGCCGCCATCTTGGCGCCGCCGCGGCCGCTTCGCCCTCCCGCCTCCGCCATCTTGGGGCGCCGCATCCGTACGGGGGAAAGGGGGAGGGGGGGGGGGAAGAGTTTGGGGGGGGGGGAAGCAGCGCTTTGGGGGGGGGGGACGCGCGGTGTGGCCGTTGCGGTGTTGGGTGGGCGATGCCATTGTAGCGCGGGGGGGGGGGGAGAGGGGGAGGGAGATGCGGCGAGCGGACGGTGCCATTTTGCACCGCCCCCCCCCCCCCTTTCCCGGAGTACGCGCCGCCATCTTGTGCCCCCCCCACCCCCCCCTCCACTTTGGAGCCGCAGCCGGTAACGGGGGGGGGGGGAGCGGGGGGGTCGCAAAGGGGGCGGGGCGAGCGCGGCCACCCGGAGGCTCCGGCGGGGCGGGCGGCGCCATGTTGGGAGGGGACGGGGCGGGGGCGCCGTGGGGCCGCCGCCATCTTGGGAGGGGAGAGGCGCATCCGGGTCCTTCGGGACGCCATCTTGGGAGTCCGTGGGGGGGGGGGGGGGTATCAAACCGTTCCGTTAACAAACTGGCTCCATTAAACCGGTTT
>JAVLUU010000812.1:25000-32500 GCA_032206185.1 Columba guinea
AGAGATTAATTAAAAAGAAAGAAAGAAAGAAAAAAGAAAGAAAGAAAGAAAGAAAAAAGAAAGAAAGAAAGAAAGAAATTAAAAAGAAAGAAAGAAAGAACGTAGGAAAGAAAGAAAGAAAGAAAGAAATTAAAAGGAAAGAAAGAAAGAAAGAAAGAAAAAGGAAAGAAAGAAAGAAAGAAAGAAAGAAGGAAAGAAAGAAAGAAAGAAAAAAGAAAGAAAGAAAGAAAGAAAAAACGTAGGAAAGAAAGAAAAAAGAAAGAAAGAAAGAAAAAAGAAAGAAAGAAAGAAAGAAAGAAAGAAAGAAAGAAGGAAAGAAAGAAAGAAAGAAAAAAGAAAGAAAGAAAGAAAGAAAAAACGTAGGAAAGAAAGAAAAAAGAAAGAAAGAAAGAAAGAAAAAAGAAAGAAAGAAAGAAAGAAAGAAAGAAAGAAAGAAAGAAAGAAAGAAAGAAAGAAAAAAGAATGAAAGAAAGAACGTAGGAAAGAAAGAAAGACAGAAAGAAGACAGAAAGAACGTAGGAAAGAAAGAATGAAAGAAAGAAAGAAAAAAGAAAGAAAGAAGGAACGTAGGAAAGAAAGAAAGAAAGAAAGAAAGAAAGAAAGAAAGAAAGAAAGAAGAAAGAAAGAAAGAAATTAAAAAGAAAGAAAGAAAGAAAGAAAAAAGAAAGAAAGAAAGAAAAAAGAAAGAAAGAAACTAAAAGAAAGAAAGAAAGAAAGAAAAAAGAAAGAAATAAAGAAAGAAAGAAAGAAAGAAAGAAAGAAAGAAAAAAGAAAGAAAGAAAGAAAGAAAGAAAAAAGAAAGAAAGAAAAAAAGAAAAAATAAAGAAAGAAAGAAAAAAGAAAGAAAGAAAGAAATTAAAATAAAGAAAGAAAGAAAGAAAGAAAAAAGAAAGAAAGAAAGAAAGAAAGAAAGAAAGAAAGAAATTAAAATAAAGAAAGAAAGAAAGAAAAAAGAAAGAAAGAAAGAAAGAAAGAAAGAAAGAAAGAAAGAAAGAAAGAAAGGAAGAAAGAAAAAAGAAAGAAAGAATGAAATTAAAAAAAAAGAAAGAAAAAAGAAGAAAGAAAGAACGTAGGAAAGAAAGAAAGAAAGAAAGAAAGAAATTAAAAAGAAAGGAAGAAAGAAAGAAAGAAAAAAGAAAGAAAGAAAGAAAGAAAGAAGAAAGAAAGAAAGAAAGAAAGAAAGAAATTAAAAAGAAAGAAAGAGAGAAAAAAGAAGAAAGAAAGAACGTAGGAAAGAAAGAAAGAAATAAATTAAAAAGAAAGAAAAAAGAAAGAAAGAAAACAGAAAGAAAGAAAGAAAGAAAGAAAGAAAGAAAGAAAGAAAAAAGAAAGAAAGAAAAAAGAAAGAAAGAAAGAAAGAAAGAAAGAAAGAAAGAAAGAAAAAGAAAGAAAGAAAGAAAGAAAGAAAGAAGAAAGAAAGAAAGAACGTAGGAAAGAAAGAAAGAAAGAAAGAAAGAAAGAAAGAAAGAAAGAAATTAAAATGAAAGAAAGAAAGAAAAAAGAGATTAATTAAAAAGAAAGAAAGAAAGAAAAAAGAAAGAAAGAAAGAAAGAAAAAAGAAAGAAAGAAAGAAAGAAATTAAAAAGAAAGAAAGAAAGAACGTAGGAAAGAAAGAAAGAAAGAAAGAAATTAAAAGGAAAGAAAGAAAGAAAGAAAGAAAAAGGAAAGAAAGAAAGAAAGAAAGAAAGAAGGAAAGAAAGAAAGAAAGAAAAAAGAAAGAAAGAAAGAAAGAAAAAACGTAGGAAAGAAAGAAAAAAGAAAGAAAGAAAGAAAAAAGAAAGAAAGAAAGAAAGAAAGAAAGAAAGAAAGAGAAAAAAGAATGAAAGAAAGAACGTAGGAAAGAAAGAAAGAGAGAAAGAAGACAGAAAGAACGTAGGAAAGAAAGAATGAAATAAAGAAAGAAAAAAGAAAGAAAGAAGGAACGTAGGAAAGAAAGAAAGAAAGAAAGAAAGAAAGAAAGAAAGAAAGAAGAAAGAAAGAAAGAAATTAAAAAGAAAGAAAGAAAGAAAGAAAAAAGAAAGAAAGAAAGAAAGAAAAAAGAAAGAAAGAAACTAAAAGAAAGAAAGAAAGAAAGAAAAAAGAAAGAAAGAAAGAAAGAAAGAAAGAAAGAAAGAAAGAAAGAAAGAAAAAAGAAAGAAAGAAAGAAAGAAAGAAAAAAGAAAGAAACTAAAAGAAAGAAAGAAAGAAAGAAAAAAGAAAGAAAGAAAGAAAGAAAGAAAGAAAGAAAGAAAGAAAGAAAGAAAGAAAGAAAGAAAAAAGAAAGAAAGAAAGAAAAAAGAATGAAAGAAAGAAAGAAAAAAGAATGAAAGAAAGAAAGAAAAAAGAAAGAAATTAAAAAAAAGAAAGAAAGAAAGAAAAAAGAAAGAAAGAAAGAAAAAAGAAAGAAAGAAAGAAAGAAAGAAAGAAAGAAAGGAAGAAAGAAAAAAGAAAGAACGTAGGAAAGAAAGAAAGAAAGAAATTAAAAAGAAAGAAAGAAAGAAAGAAAGAAAGAAAGAAAGAAAAAGAAAGAAAGAAAGAAAGAAAGAAAGAAAAAAGAAATAAATTAAAAGAAAGAAAGAAAAAAGAAAAAAAGAAAGAAAGAAAGAAAGAAAGAAAGAAAGAAAGCAATTAAAAAGAAAGAAAGAAAAAAAAAGAAGAAAGAAAGAAAGAAAGAAAGAACGTAGGAAAGAAAGAAAAAAGAAAGAAAGAAAGAAAGAAGAAAGAAAGAAAGAAGGAACGTAGGAAAGAAAGAAAGAAAGAAAGAAAGAAAAAAGAAAGAAAGAAAGAACGTAGGAAAGAAAGAAAGAAAGAAAGAATGAAATTGAAAAGAAAGAAAGAAAGAAAGAAAGAAAGAAAGAAAAAAAGAAAGAAGGAAAGAAAGATAGAAAGAAGAAAGAAAGAAAGAAAGAACGTAGGAAAGAAGGAAAGAAAGAAAGAAAGAAAAAAGAAAGAAAGAAAGAACGTAGAAAAGAAAGAAAGAAAGAAAGAAAGAAAGAAATTAAAAAGAAAGAAAGAAAGAGAAATAAAGAAAAAAGAAAGAAAGAAAGAAAGAAAGAAAGAAAAGAAAAAGAAAGAAAGAAAGAAAGAAAGAAAGAAAGAAAGAAATTAAAAAGAAAGAAAGAAAGAAAAAAGAAGAAAGAAAGAACGTAGGAAAGAAAGAAAGAAATTAAAAAGAAAGAAAAGAAGAAAGAAAGAAAACAGAAAGAAAGAAAGAAAGAAAGAAAGAAAAAAGAAAGAAAAAGCGTAGGAAAGAAAGAAAGAAAGAAAGAAAGAAAGAAAGAAAAAAAGAAAAAAGAAAGAAATAAAGAAAGAAAAAAGAAAGAAAGAAACTAAAAGAAAGAAAGAAAGAAAGAAAAAAGAAAGAAAGAAAGAAAGAAAGAAAGAAAAAAGAAAGAAAGAAAAAAAGAAAAAATAAAGAAAGAAAGAAGAAAGAAAGAAAGAAGGAACGTAGGAAAGAAAGAAAGAAAGAAAGAAAGAAAAAAAGAAAGAAAGAAAGAAAGAAAGAAAGAAAGAAAGAAAGAAATTAAAATAAAGAAAGAAAGAAAGAAAAAAGAAAGAAAGAAAGAAAGAAAGAAAGAAAGAAAGAAAGAAAGAAAGGAAGAAAGAAAAAAGAAAGAAAGAATGAAATTAAAAAAAAAGAAAGAAAAAAGAAGAAAGAAAGAACATAGGAAAGAAAGAAAGAAAGAAAGAAAGAAATTAAAAAGAAAGGAAGAAAGAAAGAAAGAAAAAAGAAAGAAAGAAAGAAAGAAAGAAAGAAGAAAGAAAGAAAGAAAGAAAGAAATTAAAAAGAAAGAAAGAAAAAAGAAGAAAGAAAGAACGTAGGAAAGAAAGAAAGAAATAAATTAAAAAGAAAGAAAAAAGAAAGAAAGAAAACAGAAAGAAAGAAAGAAAGAAAGAAAGAAAGAAAGAAAAAAGAAAGAAAGAAAAAAGAAAGAAAGAAAGAAAGAAAGAAAGAAAGAAAGAAAGAAAGAAAAGAAAGAAAGAAAGAAAGAAAGAAAGAAGAAAGAAAGAAAGAACGTAGGAAAGAAAGAAAGAAAGAAAGAAAGAAAGAAAGAAAGAAATTAAAATGAAAGAAAGAAAGAAAAAAGAGATTAATTAAAAAGAAAGAAAGAAAGAAAAAAGAAAGAAAGAAAGAAAGAAAAAAGAAAGAAAGAAAGAAAGAAATTAAAAAGAAAGAAAGAAAGAACGTAGGAAAGAAAGAAAGAAAGAAAGAAATTAAAAGGAAAGAAAGAAAGAAAGAAAGAAAAAGGAAAGAAAGAAAGAAAGAAAGAAAGAAGGAAAGAAAGAAAGAAAGAAAAAAGAAAGAAAGAAAGAAAGAAAAAACGTAGGAAAGAAAGAAAAAAGAAAGAAAGAAAGAAAAAAGAAAGAAAGAAAGAAAGAAAGAAAGAAAGAAAGAAAGAAGGAAAGAAAGAAAGAAAGAAAAAAGAAAGAAAGAAAGAAAGAAAAAACGTAGGAAAGAAAGAAAAAAGAAAGAAAGAAAGAAAGAAAAAAGAAAGAAAGAAAGAAAGAAAGAAAGAAAGAAAGAAAGAAAAAAGAATGAAAGAAAGAACGTAGGAAAGAAAGAAAGACAGAAAGAAGACAGAAAGAACGTAGGAAAGAAAGAATGAAAGAAAGAAAGAAAAAAGAAAGAAAGAAGGAACGTAGGAAAGAAAGAAAGAAAGAAAGAAAGAAAGAAAGAAAGAAGAAAGAAAGAAAGAAATTAAAAAGAAAGAAAGAAAGAAAGAAAAAAGAAAGAAAGAAAGAAAGAAAAAAGAAAGAAAGAAACTAAAAGAAAGAAAGAAAGAAAGAAAAAAGAAAGAAAGAAAGAAAGAAAGAAAGAAAGAAAGAAAGAAAAAAGAAAGAAAGAAAGAAAGAAAGAAAAAAGAAAGAAACTAAAAGAAAGAAAGAAAGAAAGAAAAAAGAAAGAAAGAAAGAAAGAAAGAAAGAAAGAAAGAAAGAAAGAAAGAAAGAAAAAAGAAAGAAAGAAAGAAAAAAGAATGAAAGAAAGAAAGAAAAAAGAAAGAAATTAAAAAAAAGAAAGAAAGAAAGAAAAAAGAAAGAAAGAAAGAAAAAAGAAAGAAAGAAAGAAAGAAAGAAAGAAAGAAAGGAAGAAAGAAAAAAGAAAGAACGTAGGAAAGAAAGAAAGAAAGAAATTAAAAAGAAAGAAAGAAAGAAAGAAAGAAAGAAAGAAAGAAAGAAAGAAAAAGAAAGAAAGAAAGAAAGAAAGAAAGAAAAAAGAAATAAATTAAAAGAAAGAAAGTAAAAAGAAAAAAGAAAGAAAGAAAGAAAGAAAGAAAGAAAGAAAGCAATTAAAAAGAAAGAAAGAAAAAAAAAGAAGAAAGAAAGAAAGAAAGAAAGAAAAAAGAAAGAAAGAAAGAACGTAGGAAAGAAAGAAAGAAAGAAAGAAAGAAATTGAAAAGAAAGAAAGAAAGAAAGAAAAAAAGAAAGAAGGAAAGAAAGATAGAAAGAAGAAAGAAAGAAAGAAAGAACGTAGGAAATAAGGAAAGAAAGAAAGAAAGAAAAAAGAAAGAAAGAAAGAACGTAGAAAAGAAAGAAAGGAAGAAAGAAAGAAATTAAAAAGAAAGAAAGAAAGAAAGAAAGAAAAAAGAAAGAAAGAAAGAAAGAAAGAAAAGAAAAAGAAAGAAAGAAAGAAAGAAAGAAAGAAAGAAAGAAATTAAAAAGAAAGAAAGAAAGAAAAAAGAAGAAAGAAAGAACGTAGGAAAGAAAGAAAGAAATTAAAAAGAAAGAAAAGAAGAAAGAAAGAAAACAGAAAGAAAGAAAGAAAGAAAGAAAGAAAGAAAAAAGAAAGAAAAAACGTAGGAAAGAAAGAAAGAAAGAAAGAAAGAAAGAAAGAAAGAAAGAAAGAAAGAAAAAAGAAAGAAATAAAGAAAGAAGAAAGAAAGAAAGAAACTAAAAGAAAGAAAGAAAGAAAAAAGAAAGAAAGAAAGAAAGAAAGAAAGAAAAATGAAAGAAAGAAAAAAAGAAAAAATAAAGAAAGAAAGAAAAAAGAAAGAAAGAAAGAAATTAAAATAAAGAAAGAAAGAAAGAAAGAAAAAAGAAAGAAAGAAAGAAAGAAAGAAAGAAAGAAAGAAAGAAATTAAAATAAAGAAAGAAAGAAAGAAAGAAAAAAGAAAGAAAGAAAGAAAGAAAGAAAGAAAGAAAGAAAGAAAGGAAGAAAGAAAAAAGAAAGAAAGAATGAAATTAAAAAAAAAGAAAAAAAAAAGAAGAAAGAAAGAACGTAGGAAAGAAAGAAAGAAAGAAAGAAATTAAAAAGAAAGGAAGAAAGAAAGAAAGAAAAAAGAAAGAAAGAAAGAAAGAAAGAAGAAAGAAAGAAGGAAAGAAAGAAAGAAATTAAAAAGAAAGAAAGAAAGAAAAAAGAAGAGAGAAAGAACGTAGGAAAGAAAGAAAGAAATAAATTAAAAAGAAAGAAAAAAGAAAGAAAGAAAACAGAAAGAAAGAAAGAAAGAAAGAAAGAAAGAAAGAAAAAAGAAAGAAAGAAAAAAGAAAGAAAGAAAGAAAGAAAGAAAGAAAGAAAGAAAGAAAGAAAAAGAAAGAAAGAAAGAAAGAAAGAAAGAAGAAAGAAAGAAAGAACGTAGGAAAGAAAGAAAGAAAGAAAGAAAGAAAGAAAGAAAGAAAGAAATTAAAATGAAAGAAAGAAAGAAAAAAGAGATTAATTAAAAAGAAAGAAAGAAAGAAAAAAGAAAGAAAGAAAGAAAAAAGAAAGAAAGAAAGAAAGAAATTAAAAAGAAAGAAAGAAAGAACGTAGGAAAGAAAGAAAGAAAGAAAGAAATTAAAAGGAAAGAAAGAAAGAAAGAAAGAAAAAGGAAAGAAAGAAAGAAAGAAAGAAAGAAGGAAAGAAAGAAAGAAACAAAAAGAAAGAAAGAAAGAAAGAAAAAACGTAGGAAAGAAAGAAAAAAGAAAGAAAGAAAGAAAAAAGAAAGAAAGAAAGAAAGAAAGAAAGAAAGAAAGAAAGAAAGAAGGAAAGAAAGAAAGAAAGAAAAAAGAAAGAAAGAAAGAAAGAAAAAACGTAGGAAAGAAAGAAAAAAGAAAGAAAGAAAGAAAGAAAAAAGAAAGAAAGAAAGAAAGAAAGAAAGAAAGAAAAAAGAATGAAAGAAAGAACGTAGGAAAGAAAGAAAGACAGAAAGAAGACAGAAAGAACGTAGGAAAGAAAGAATGAAAGAAAGAAAAGAAAGAAAAAAGAAAGAAAGAAAGAAGAAAGAAGAAAAAAGAAAGAAAGAAAGAAAAAGAATGAAAGAAAGAAAAAAAAAGAAAGAAATTAAAAAAAAGAAAGAAAGAAAGAAAAAAGAAAGAAAGAAAGAAAAAAGAAAGAAAGAAAGAAAGAAAGAAAGAAAGGAAGAAAGAAAAAGAAAGAACGTAGGAAAGAAAGAAAGAAAGAAATTAAAAAGAAAGAAAGAAAGAAAGAAAGAAAGAAAGAAAGAAAGAAAGAAAGAAAAAGAAAGAAAGAAAGAAAGAAAGAAAGAAAAAAGAAATAAATTAAAAGAAAGAAAGTAAAAAGAAAAAAAGAAAGAAAGAAAGAAAGAA
>JAVLUU010000812.1:42500-45000 GCA_032206185.1 Columba guinea
AAGAAAGAAAGAAAAAAAGAAAAAAGAAAGAAATAAAGAAAGAAAAAAGAAAGAAAGAAACTAAAAGAAAGAAAGAAAGAAAGAAAAAAGAAAGAAAGAAAGAAAGAAAGAAAGAAAAAAGAAAGAAAGAAAAAAAGAAAAAATAAAGAAAGAAAGAAAAAAGAAAGAAAGAAAGAAATTAAAATAAAGAAAGAAAGAAAGAAAGAAAAAAGAAAGAAAGAAAGAAAGAAAGAAAGAAAGAAAGAAAGAAAGAAAGAAAGGAAGAAAGAAAAAAGAAAGAAAGAATGAAATTTAAAAAAAAGAAAGAAAAAAGAAGAAAGAAAGAACGTAGGAAAGAAAGAAAGAAAGAAAGAAAGAAATTAAAAAGAAAGGAAGAAAGAAAGAAAGAAAAAAGAAAGAAAGAAAGAAAGAAAGAAAGAAGAAAGAAAGAAAGAAAGAAAGAAATTAAAAAGAAAGAAAGAAAGAAAAAAGAAGAAAGAAAGAACGTAGGAAAGAAAGAAATAAATAAATTAAAAAGAAAGAAAAAAGAAAGAAAGAAAACAGAAAGAAAGAAAGAAAGAAAGAAAGAAAGAAAGAAAAAAGAAAGAAAGAAAAAAGAAAGAAAGAAAGAAAGAAAGAAAGAAAGAAAGAAAGAAAGAAAAAGAAAGAAAGAAAGAAAGAAAGAAAGAAGAAAGAAAGAAAGAACGTAGGAAAGAAAGAAAGAAAGAAAGAAAGAAAGAAAGAAAGAAAGAAAGAAATTAAAATAAAGAAAGAAAGAAAGAAAAAAGAAAGAAAGAAAGAAAGAAAGAAAGAAAGAAAGAAAGAAAGAAAGAAAGGAAGAAAGAAAGAAAAAAGAAAGAAAGAATGAAATTAAAAAAAAAGAAAGAAAAAAGAAGAAAGAAAGAACGTAGGAAAGAAAGAAAGAAAGAAAGAAAGAAAGAAATTAAAAAGAAAGGAAGAAAGAAAGAAAGAAAAAAGAAAGAAAGAAAGAAAGAAAGAAAGAAGAAAGAAAGAAAGAAAGAAAGAAATTAAAAAGAAAGAAAGAAAGAAAAAAGAAGAAAGAAAGAACGTAGGAAAGAAAGAAAGAAATAAATTAAAAAGAAAGAAAAAAGAAAGAAAGAAAACAGAAAGAAAGAAAGAAAGAAAGAAAGAAAGAAAGAAAGAAAAAAGAAAGAAAGAAAAAAGAAAGAAAGAAAGAAAGAAAGAAAGAAAGAAAGAAAGAGAAAAAGAAAGAAAGAAAGAAAGAAAGAAAGAAGAAAGAAAGAAAGAACGTAGGAAAGAAAGAAAGAAAGAAAGAAAGAAATTAAAAAGAAAGGAAGAAGAAAGAAAGAAAAAAAGAAAGAAAGAAAGAAAGAAAGAAGAAAGAAAGAAAGAAAGAAAGAAAGAAATTAAAAAGAAAGAAAGAAAGAAAAAAGAAGAAAGAAAGAACGTAGGAAAGAAAGAAAGAAATAAATTAAAAAGAAAGAAAAAAGAAAGAAAGAAAACAGAAAGAAAGAAAGAAAGAAAGAAAGAAAGAAAGAAAGGAAAAAGAAAGAAAGAAAAAAGAAAGAAAGAAAGAAAGAAAGAAAGAAAGAAAGAAAGAAAGAAAGAAAGAAAAAGAAAGAAAGAAAGAAAGAAAGAAAGAAAGAAGAAAGAAAGAAAGAACGTAGGAAAGAAAGAAAGAAAGAAAGAAAGAAAGAAAGAAAGAAAGAAATTAAAATGAAAGAAAGAAAGAAAAAAGAGAGAAATTAAAAAGAAAGAAAGAAAGAAAAAAGAAAGAAAGAAAGAAAGAAAAAAGAAAGAAAGAAAGAAAGAAATTAAAAAGAAAGAAAGAAAGAACGTAGGAAAGAAAGAAAGAAAGAAAGAAATTAAAAGGAAAGGAAGAAAGAAAGAAAGAAAAAGGAAAGAAAGAAAGAAAGAAAGAAAGAAAAAGAAAGAAAGAAAGAAAGAAAGAAAGAAAGAAAAAAGAAAGAAATTAAAAGAAAGAAAGAAAAAAGAAAAAAAGAAAGAAAGAAAGAAAGAAAGAAAGAAAGAAAGAAAGCAATTAAAAAGAAAGAAAGAAAAAAAAAGAAGAAAGAAAGAAAGAAAGAAAGAACGTAGGAAAGAAAGAAAAAAGAAAGAAAGAAAGAAAGAAGAAAGAAAGAAAGAAGGAACGTAGGAAAGAAAGAAAGAAAGAAAGAAAGAAAAAAGAAAGAAAGAAAGAACGTAGGAAAGAAAGAAAGAAAGAAAGAATGAAATTGAAAAGAAAGAAAGAAAGAAAGAAAGAAAGAAAGAAAGAAAGAAAAAAAGAAAGAAGGAAAGAAAGATAGAAAGAAGAAAGAAAGAAAGAAAGAACGTAGGAAAGAAGGAAAGAAAGAAAGAAAGAAAAAAGAAAGAAAGAAAGAACGTAGAAAAGAAAGAAAGAAAGAAAGAAAGAAATTAAAAAGAAAGAAAGAAAGAGAAAGAAAGAAAAAAGAAAGAAAGAAAGAAAGAAAGAAAGAAAAGAAAAAGAAAGAAAGAAAGAAAGAAAGAAAGAAAGAAAGAAATTAAAAAGAAAGAAAGA
>JAVLUU010000812.1:52500-55000 GCA_032206185.1 Columba guinea
AGAAAGAAAAAACGTAGGAAAGAAAGAAAAAAGAAAGAAATAAAGAAAGAAAAAAGAAAGAAAGAAAGAAAGAAAGAAAGACAAGAAAGAAAGAAAGAAAGAAAAAAGAATGAAAGAAAGAACGTAGGAAAGAAAGAAAGACAGAAAGAAGACAGAAAGAACGTAGGAAAGAAAGAATGAAAGAAAGAAAGAAAAAAGAAAGAAAGAAGGAACGTAGGAAAGAAAGAAAGAAAGAAAGAAAGAAAGAAAGAAAGAAAGAAGAAAGAAAGAAAGAAATTAAAAAGAAAGAAAGAAAGAAAGAAAAAAGAAAGAAAGAAAGAAAAAAGAAAGAAAGAAACTAAAAGAAAGAAACAAAGAAAGAAAAAAGAAAGAAATAAAGAAAGAAAGAAAGAAAGAAAGAAAGAAAGAAGAAAAAAGAAAGAAAGAAAGAAAGAAAGAAAAAAGAAAGAAACTAAAAGAAAGAAAGAAAGAAAGAAAAAAGAAAGAAAGAAAGAAAGAAAGAAAGAAAGAAAGAAAAAAGAAAGAAAGAAAGAAAAAAGAATGAAAGAAAGAAAGAAAAAAGAAAGAAATTAAAAAAAAGAAAGAAAGAAAGAAAAAAGAAAGAAAGAAAGAAAAAAGAAAGAAAGAAAGAAAGAAAGAAAGAAAGGAAGAAAGAAAAAAGAAAGAACGTAGGAAAGAAAGAAAGAAAGAAATTAAAAAGAAAGAAAGAAAGAAAGAAAGAAAGAAAGAAAGAAAGAAAGAAAAAGAAAGAAAGAAAGAAAGAAAGAAAGAAAAAAGAAATAAATTAAAAGAAAGAAAGTAAAAAGAAAAAAAGAAAGAAAGAAAGAAAGAAAGAAAGAAAGAAAGAAAAAAAGAAAGAAGGAAAGAAAGATAGAAAGAAGAAAGAAAGAAAGAAAGAACGTAGGAAAGAAGGAAAGAAAGAAAGAAAGAAAAAAGAAAGAAAGAAAGAACGTAGAAAAGAAAGAAAGAAAGAAAGAAAGAAATTAAAAAGAAAGAAAGAAAGAGAAAGAAAGAAAAAAGAAAGAAAGAAGAAAGAAAGAAAAGAAAAAGAAAGAAAGAAAGAAAGAAAGAAAGAAAGAAAGAAATTAAAAAGAAAGAAGAAAGAAAAAGAAGAAAGAAAGAACGTAGGAAAGAAAGAAAGAAATTAAAAAGAAAGAAAAGAAGAAAGAAAGAAAACAGAAAGAAAGAAAGAAAGAAAGAAAGAAAAAAGAAAGAAAAAGCGTAGGAAAGAAAGAAAGAAAGAAAGAAAGAAAGAAAGAAAAAAAGAAAAAAGAAAGAAATAAAGAAAGAAAAAAGAAAGAAAGAAACTGAAAGAAAGAAAGAAAGAAAGAAAAAAGAAAGAAAGAAAGAAAGAAAGAAAGAAAAAAGAAAGAAAGAAAAAAAGAAAAAATAAAGAAAGAAGAAAAAAGAAAGAAAGAAAGAAATTAAAATAAAGAAAGAAAGAAAGAAAGAAAAAAGAAAGAAAGAAAGAAAGAAAGAAAGAAAGAAAGAAAGAAATTAAAATAAAGAAAGAAAGAAAGAAAAAAGAAAGAAAGAAAGAAAGAAAGAAAGAAAGAAAGAAAGAAAGAAAGGAAGAAAGAAAAAAGAAGAAAGAATGAAATTAAAAAAAAAGAAAGAAAAAAGAAGAAAGAAAGAACGTAGGAAAGAAAGAAAGAAAGAAAGAAATAAAAAGAAAGGAAGAAAGAAAGAAAGAAAAAAGAAAGAAAGAAAGAAAGAAAGAAGAAAGAAAGAAAGAAAGAAAGAAAGAAATTAAAAAGAAAGAAAGAGAGAAAAAAGAAGAAAGAAAGAACGTAGGAAAGAAAGAAAGAAATAAATTAAAAAGAAAGAAAAAAGAAAGAAAGAAAACAGAAAGAAAGAAAGAAAGAAAGAAAGAAAGAAAGAAAGAAAAAAGAAAGAAAGAAAAAAGAAAGAAAGAAAGAAAGAAAGAAAGAAAGAAAGAAAGAAAGAAAAAGAAAGAAAGAAAGAAAGAAAGAAAGAAGAAAGAAAGAAAGAACGTAGGAAAGAAAGAAAGAAAGAAAGAAAGAAAGAAGAAAGAAAGAAATTAAAATGAAAGAAAGAAAGAAAAAAGAGATTAATTAAAAAGAAAGAAAGAAAGAAAAAAGAAAGAAAGAAAGAAAGAAAAAAGAAAGAAAGAAAGAAAGAAATTAAAAAGAAAGAAAGAAAGACGTAGGAAAAGAAAGAAAGAAAGAAAGAAATTAAAAGGAAAGAAAGAAAGAAAGAAAGAAAAAGGAAAGAAAGAAAGAAAGAAAGAAAGAAGGAAAGAAAGAAAGAAAGAAAAAAGAAAGAAAGAAAGAAAGAAAAAACGTAGGAAAGAAAGAAAAAAGAAAGAAAGAAAGAAAAAAGAAAGAAAGAAAGAAAGAAAGAAAAGAAAGAAAGAAAGAGAAAAAAGAATGAAAGAAAGAACGTAGGAAAGAAAGAAAGAGAGAAAGAAGACAGAAGAACGTAGGAAAGAAAGAATGAAATAAGAAAGAAAAAAGAAAGAAAGAAGGAACGTAGGAAA
>JAVLUU010000814.1:0-2500 GCA_032206185.1 Columba guinea
TTTTTTTTTTTTTTTCTTTCTTTCTTTCTTACTTCCTTTCTTTCTTTCTTTTTTTCTTTCTTTCTTCTTTCTTTCTTTCTTTATTTCTTTCCTACGTTCTTTCATTCTTTCTTTCTTTCTTTTTTCTTTCTTTCTTTCTTTCTTTCTTTCTTTCTTTTTTCTTTCTTTCTTTCTTTCTTTCTTTTTTCTATCTTTCATTCTTTCTTTTTAATTTCTTTCTTTCTTTCTTTTTTCTTTCTTTCTTTCTTTCTTTTTAATTTCTTTCTTTCTTTCTTTCATTCTTTCTTTCTTTCTTTTTTCTTTCTTTCTTTCTTTTTAATTTCTTTCATTCTTTTTTCTTTCTTTCTTTCTTTCTTTTTTTTTCTTTCTTTCTTTCTTTCTTTCTTACTTTTTTCTTTCTTTCTTTCTTTCTTTCCTTCTTTCTTTCTTTCTTTTTAATTTCTTTCTTTTTTCTTTCCTTCTTTCTTTCTTTCTTTTTTCTTTCTTTCTTTCTTTCTTTCTTTCTTTTTTCTTTCTTTCTCTCTTTTTTCTTCCTTTCTTTCTTTTTTCTTCCTTTCTTTCTTTCTTTTTAATTTCTTTCTTTTTTCTTTCTTTCTTTTTTCTTTCTTTCTTTCTTTCTTTCTTTCTTTCTTTCTTTCTTTCTTTCTTTCTTTTTAATTTCTTTCTTTCTTTTTAATGTCTTTCTTTCTTTCTTTCTTTCTATCTTTTTTTTTCTTTCTTTCTTTCTTTCTTTCCTACATTCTTTTTTCTTTCTTTTTTCTTTCTTTCTTCCTTTCTTTCTTTCTTTCTTTCTTTTTTCTTTCTTACTTTCTTTCTTTCCTACGTTCTTTCTTTCTTTCTTTTTTCTTTCTATCTTTATTTCTTTCTTACTTTCTTTCTTTCTTTCTTTTTCTTTTTTCTTTCTTTCTTTCTTTTTTCTTTCTATCTTTCTTTCTTTTTACTTTCTTTCTTTTTTCTTTCTTTCTTTCTTTCCTTCCTTTTTCTATCTTTCTTTCTTTCTTTTTAATTTCTTTCATTCTTTTTTCTTTCTTTCTTTTTTTTTTTCTTTCTTTCTTTCTTTCCATCGTTTTTGCTTTCTTTTTTCTTACTTTCTTTCTTTCTTTCTTTTTTCTTTCCTTCTTTCTTTCTTTCTTTTTTCTTTCTTTCTTTATTTTTTTCTTTCTTTCTTTCTTTTTAATTTCTTTCTTTCTTTTTAATTTCTTTCTTTCTTTCTTTCTATCTTTGTTTCTTTCTTTCTTTCTTTCTTTCCTACATTCTTGCTTTCTTTCGTTTTTCTTTCTTTCTTTCTTTCTTTCTTTTTTCTTTCTTTCTTTCTTTCTTTTTAATGTCTTTCTTTCGTTCTTTCTTTCGTTCTTTTTCCTATCTTTGTTTTTTTCTTTCTCTCTTTCTTTCTTTCTTTTTTCTTTCTATCTTTCTTAATTTCTTTCTTTCTTTCTTTCCTTCTTGCTTTCCTAAGTTCTTTCTTTCTTTCTTATTTCTTTCTTTCTTCTTTCTTTCTTTCTTTCTTTCTTTCTTTCCTACGCTCTTTCTTTCTTTCTTTCTTTTTTCTTTCTTTCTTTCTTCCTTTCTTTCTTTTTTCTTTCTTTCTTTATTTCTTTTTTCTTTCTTTCTTTCTCTCTTTCTTTTTTCTTTCTTTCTTTCTTTCTTTCTTACTTTCTTTCTTTCTTTATTTTTTTCTTTCTTTCTACTTTCTTTCTTTCTTTATTACTTTCCTACGTTCTTTCATTCTTTCTTTCTTTCTTTTTTCTTTCTTTCTTTCTTAATTTCTTTCTTTTTTCTTTCTTTCTTTCTTTCTTTTTTCTTTCTTTCTTTCTTTCTTTTTAATTTCTTTCTTTCTTTCTTTCATTCTTTCTTTTTTCTTTCTTTCTTTCTTTCTTTTTTCTTTCTTTCTTTCTTTTTAATCTCTTTCATTCTTTTTTCTTTCTTTCTTTCTTTCTTTTTTCTTTCTTTCTTTCTTTCTTTCTTACTTTTTTCTTTCTTTCTTTTTTTCTTTCCTTCTTTCTTTCTTTCTTTATTTCTTTTTAATTTCTTTCTTTCTTTCTTTCATTCTTTCTTCTTTCTTTCTTTCTTTCTTTCTTTCTTTTTTCTTTCTTTCTTTCAATTTCTTTCATTCTTTTTTCTTTCTTTCTTTTTCTTTTTTTTCTTTCTTTCTTTCTTTCTTACTTTTTCTTTCTTTCTTTCTTTCCTTCTTTCTTTCTTTCTTTCTTTTTAATTTCTTTCTTTCTTTTTTCTTTCTTTCTTTCTTTCTTTCTTTCTATTTAATTTCTTTCTTTTTTCTTTCTTTCTTTCTTTTTTCTTTCTTTCTTTCTTTCTTTCTTTTTAATTTCTTTCTTTCTTTTTAATGTCTTTCTTTCTTTCTTTCTATCTTTTTTTTTCTTTCTTTCTTTCTTTCCTACGTTCTTTTTTCTTTCTTTTTTCTTTCTTTCTTTCTTTTTTCTTTCTTTTTTCTTTCTTTATACTTTCTTTCTTTTTACTTTCTTCCTTTCTTTCTTTTTTCTTT
>JAVLUU010000815.1:60000-62500 GCA_032206185.1 Columba guinea
TCTTTCTTTCCTACGTTCTTTCTTTCTTTCTTTCTTCTTTCTTTCTTTCTTTCTTTCTTTGTTGTTTCTTTCTTTCTTTCTTTCTTTCTTTTTCTTTCTTTCTTTCTTTCTTTCTTTCTTTCTTTCTTTCTTTCTTTCTATCTTTCTTTCCTTCTTTCTTTCTTTCCTACATTCTTTCTTTTCTTTTTCTTTCTTTCTTTCTTTCTTTCTTTCTTTCTGTTTTCTTTCTTTCTTTCTTTCTTTTTAATTTCTTTCTTTCTTTCTTTCTTTCTTTCTTTCTTTCCTATGTTCTTTGTTTCTTTCTTTTTTCTTTCTTTCTTTCTTTCTTTTATACTTTTTAATTTCTTTCTTTCCTACGTTCTTTCTTTCTCTTTCTTTCTTTTTTCTTTCTTTCTTTCTTTTTAATTTCTTTCTTTCTTTTTTCTTCCTTTCTTTCTTTCTTTTTAATTTCTTTCTTTCTTTCTTTCTATCTTTCTTTCTTTCTTTCTTTCCTACGTTCTTTCTTTCTTTCTTTCTTCTTTCTTTCTTTCTTTCTTTCTTTTTTGTTTCTTTCTTTCTTTCTTTCTTTCTTTTTCTTTCTTTCTTTCTTTCTTTCTTTCTTTCTTTCTTCCTTTCTATCTTTCTTTCTTTCTTTCTTTCTTTCCTACGTTCTTTCTTTCTTCTTTTTTCTTTCTTTCTTTCTTTTTTTTTAATTTCTTTCTTTCTTTCTTTCTTTCTTTCTTTTTTCTTTCTTTCTTTCTTTCTTTCTTTCTTTCTTTCTTTCTTTCTTTCTAATTTCTTTCTTTCTTTCTTTCTTTTTTCTTTCTTTCTTTCTTTCTTTCTTTTTAATTTCTTTCTTTCTTTCTTTCTTTCTTTCCTATGTTCTTTGTTTCTTTCTTTTTTCTTTCTTTCTTTCTTTCTTTCTTTCTTTCTTTCTTTCTTTCTTTCTTTCTTTCTTTCTTTTTTCTCTCTTTCTTTTTTCTTTCTTTCTTTCTTTCTTTCTTTCTTTCTTTCTTTCTTTCTAATTTCTTTCTTTCTTTCTTTCCTACGTTCTTTCTTTCTTTCTTTCTTCTTTCTTTCTTTCTTTCTTTCTTTGTTGTTTCTTTCTTTCTTTCTTTCTTTCTTTTTCTTTCTTTCTTTCTTTCTTTCTTTCTTTCTTTCTTTCTTTCTTTCTATCTTTCTTTCCTTCTTTCTTTCTTTCCTACGTTCTTTCTTTCCTTTTTCTTTCTTTCTTTCTTTCTTTCTTTCTGTTTTCTTTCTTTCTTTCTTTCTTTTTAATTTCTTTCTTTCTTTCTTTCTTTCTTTCTTTCTTTCTTTTTTCTTTCTTTCTTTCTTTCTTTCTTTTTTCTTTCTTTCTTTCTTTCTTTCTTTCTTTCTTTCTTTCTTTCTAATTTCTTTCTTTCTTTCTTTCTTTTTTCTTTCTTTCTTTCTTTCTTTCTTTCTTTTTAATTTCTTTCTTTCTTTCTTTCTTTCTTTCCTATGTTCTTTGTTTCTTTCTTTTTTCTTTCTTTCTTTCTTTCTTTTATTCTTTTTAATTTCTTTCTTTCCTATGTTCTTTCTTTCTCTTTCTTTCTTTTTTCTTTCTTTCTTTCTTTATTTCTTTCTTTCTTTCTTTCTTTTTTCTCTCTTTCTTTTTTCTTTCTTTCTTTCTTTCTTTCTTTCTTTCTTTCTTTCTTTCTTTTTAATTTCTTACTTTCTTTCTTTCTTTCCTACGTTCTTTCTTTCTTTCTTTTTAATTTCTTTCTTTCCTACATTTTTCTTTCTTTCTTTCTTTCTTTTTTCTTTCTTTCTTTCTTTCTTTCTTTCTTTTTTCTTTCTTTCTTTCTTTTTAATTTCTTTCTTTCTTTTTTCTTCCTTTCTTTCTTTCTTTTTAATTTCTTTCTTTCTTTCTTTCTTTCTTTCTATCTTTCTTTCTTTCTTTCTTTCTTTCTTACGTTCTTTCTTTCTTTCTTCTTTCTTTCTTTCTTTCTTTCTTTCTTTCTTTCATTGTTGTTTCATTCTTTCTTTCTTTCTTTCTTTCTTTCTTTTTCCTTTCTTTCTTTCTTTCTTTTTAATTTCTTTCTTTCTTTCTTTCTTTCTTTCTTTCTTTCTTTCTTTCTTTCTTTCTTTCTTTCCTACGTTCTTTCTTTCTTTTTTTATTTCTTTCTTTTTTTCTTTCATTCTTTTTCTGTTTTCTTTCTTTCTTTTTAATTTCTTTCTTTCTTTCTTTCTTTCTTTCTTTCTTTCTTTCTTTATTTTTTCTTTCTTTCTTTCCTACGTTCTTTATTTCTTTCTTTCTTTCTTCTTTTTTTTCTTTCTTTCTTTTTAATTTCTTTCTTTCTATCTTTCTTTCTATCTTTCTTTCTTTCTTTCTTTCTTTCTTTCTTTCTTTTATTCTTTTTAATTTCTTTCTTTCCTACGTTCTTTCTTTCTCTTTCTTTCTTTTTTCTTTCTTTCTTTCTTTCTTTCTTTTTTCTTTCTTTCTTTTTTCTTTCTTTCTTTCTTTCTTTCTTTCTTTCTTTCTTTCTTTCTTTCTTTCTTT
>JAVLUU010000818.1:0-32500 GCA_032206185.1 Columba guinea
CCCCTATTATTCCCCCACCCCCATCATTCCCCCCACCCCCATTATTCCCCCCACCCCCATTATTTCCCCCACCCCCATTATTTCCCCCCCACCCCCATTATTCCCCCCACCCCCATCATTTCCCCCACCCCATTATTCCCCCCACCCCCATTATCCCCCCACCCCCATCATTCCCCCCACCCCCATCATTCCCCCCACCCCCATCATCCCCCCACCCCCACCATTTTGCCCCCCGGGGGTCGTTTTGCCCCCAGGGGGTGTTGTGCCCCCGGGGGGTTTTGGGGTCCCCCCCTCACCCCACTTTGCCCCCCAGATCCAGGACATCAGCGTGGAGAGCGCGGACAGCCGGGAGCGCAGGTCGGCCAAGGACGCGCTGCTGCTCTGGTGCCAGATGAAGACGGCGGGGTGAGATTTGGGGGGGCCGGGGGGGTTTTGGTGGTCCTGGGGGATTTGGGGGGTTTGGGGGTTCAGGGGGGTGTGGGGGACATGGGGGGTTTTGGGGTCCCTGGGGATTTTGGGGGTCATGGGGGTCATGGGGGGTTTGGGGGTCCTGGGGGGTTTTGGGGGTCCCAGGAGGTTTGGGGTCCCAGGGAAATTTGGGGGGTTCCATGGGGGTTTGGGGGTTCCGGGGGTTTGAGGTCCCAGGGGAGTTTGGGGAGTTTGAGGGTTCCATGGGGGTTTGGGGGTCCCTGGGGGTTTTGGGGGTCCCTGGGGGGTTTGGGGGTCCTGGGGGGTGTGGGGGTCCTGGGGGGTTTTGGGGGGTCCCAGGGGGTTTGGGGTCCCAGGGGAGTTTGGGGGGTTTGAGGGTTCCATGGGGGTTTGGGGGTCCCGGGGGTTTGGGGGGTCCCTGGGGGTTTTGGGGGTCCCTGGGGGGTTTGGGGGTCCCCAGGGGGTTTGGGGGTCCCAGGGGAGTTTGGGGAGTTTCATGGGGGTTTGGGGGTCCCGGGGGTTTGGGGGTCCCTGGGGTTTTGGGGGTCCCTGGGGGGTTTGGGGGGTCCTGGGGGGTGTGGGGGTCCTGGGGAGTTTTGGGGGTCCCAGGGGGGTTTGGGGTCCCAGGGGAGTTTGGGGAGTTTGAGGGTTCCATGGGGGTTTGGGGGTCCCGGGGGTTTGGGGGACATGGGGGGTTTTGGGGTCCCTGGGGATTTTGGGGGTCATGGGGGGTTTGGGGGTTCAGGGGGGTTTTGGGGGTCCCAGGGGGTTTGGGGGTCCCAGGGGAATTTGGGGGGTTTGAGGGTTCCATGGGGGTTTGGGGGTTCCGGGGGTTTGAGGTCCAAGGGGGTTTTGGGGGTCCCAAGAAGTTTGGGGTCCCAGGGGGTTTTGGGGGTTTTGGGGGTCCCAGGGGGGTTTGGGGTCCCAGGGGAGTTTGGGGAGTTTGAGGGTTCCATGGGGGTTTTGGGGGTCCCGGGGGTTTTGGGGTCCCTGGGGGTTTTGGGGGTCCCTGGGGGGTTTGGGGGTCCTGGGGGGTGTGGGGGTCCTGGGGGGTTTTGGGGGTCCCAGGGGGTTTGGGGTCTCAGGGGACTTTGGGGGGTTTGAGGGTTCCATGGGGTTTTGGGGGTCCCTGGGGGTTTTGGGGTCCCTGGGGGGTTTGGGGGTCCTGGGGGGGTTTGGGGTCCCAGGGGAGTTTGGGGAGTTTGAGGGTTCCATGGGGGTTTGGGGTTCCCGGGGGTTTGGGGGTCCCTGGGGGTTTTGGGGGTCCCTGGGGGGTTTGGGGATCCTGGGGGGTGTGGGGGTCCTGGGGGGTTTTGGGGGTCCTGGGGGGGTTTGGGGTCCCAGGGGAGTTTGGGGAGTTTGAGGGTTCCATGGGGGTTTGGGGGTCCCGGGGGTTTGGGGGTCCCTGGGGGTTTTGGGGGTCCCTGGGGGGTTTGGGGGTCCTGGGGGGTGTGGGGGGTCCTGGGGAGTTTTGGGGGTCCCAGGGGGTTTGGGGGTCCCAGGGGAGTTTGGGGAGTTTGAGGGTTCCATGGGGGTTTGGGGGTCCCGGGGGTTTGGGGGACATGGGGGGTTTTGGGGTCCCTGGGGATTTTTGGGGGTCATGGGGGGTTTGGGGGTTCAGGGGGGTTTTGGGGGTCCCAGGGGGTTTGGGGTCCCAGGGGAATTTGGGGGGTTTGAGGGTTCCATGGGGGTTTGGGGGTTCCGGGGCTTTGAGGTCCCGGGGGGTTTGGGGGGTCCCAAGGAGTTTGGGGTCCCAGGGGGTTTTGGGGGTTTTGGGGGTCCCAGGGGGTTTGGGGGTCCCAGGGGAGTTTGGGGGGTTTGAGGGTTCCATGGGGGTTTTGAGGTCCCTGGGGGGTTTGGGGGTCCCAGGGGGTTTGGGGTCCCAGGGGGTTTTGGGGGTCTTGGGGGTTTTGGGGGTCCCAGGGGGTGTGGGGGTCCCAGGGGGGTTTTGGGGGTCCCAGGGGGGTGTTTTGGGGTCCCTGGGGGTGTTTTGGGGGGTCCTGGGGGTTTTAGTGGGTCCCAGGGGTGTTTTGGGGTCTCAGGGGGGTTTGGGGGTCCCGGGGGGGGGTTTGGGGTCACAGGGGGGTGTTGGGGTCCCAGGGAGGTTTTGGGGGTCCCAGGGGGGTGTTGGGGGCCCAGGGGGGTTTTGGGGGGTCCTGGGGGGTTTTGGGGTCTTAGGGTGTTTTGGGGTCCCAGGGGGGTTTGGGGTCCCAGGGGGTTTTGGGGGGTCCTGGGGGTGTTTTGGGGGTCCCAGGGGGGTGTTGGGATCCCAGGGCGTTTTGGGGGGTCCTGGGGAGGTTTTGGGGTCCCAGGGGGTTTTGGGGGGTCCTGGCGGGTTTTGGGGTCTCAGGGTGTTTTGGGGTCCCAGGGGGGTTTTGGGGGGTGCTGGGGGGTTTGGGGTCCCGGGTGGGGGTTTGGGGGTCCCAGGGGGTTTGGGGTCCCAGGGGGTTTGGGGGTCTTGGGGGTTTTGGGGGGTCCCAGGGGGTGTGGGGGTCCCAGGGGGGTTTTGGGGGTCCCAGGGGGGTGTTTTGGGGTCCCTGGGGGGTGTTTTGGGGGGTCCTGGGGGTTTTAGTGGGTCCCAGGGGTGTTTTGGGGTCCCAGGGGGGTTTGGGGTCCCGGGGGGGGGTTTGGGGTCACAGGGGGGTGTTGGGGTCCCAGGGAGGGTTTGGAGGTCCCAGGGGGGTGTTGGGGTCCCAGGGGGGTTTTGGGGGGTCCTGGGGGGTTTTGGGGTCTCAGGGTGTTTTGGGGGTCCCAGGGGGGTTTGGGTGCCAGGGGGTTTTGGGGGGTCCTGGGGGTGTTTTGCGGGTCCCAGGGGGGTGTTGGGATCCCAGGGCATTTTGGGGGGTCCTGGGGAGGTTTTGGGGTCCCAGGGGGTTTTGGGGGGTCCTGGTGGGTTTTGGGGTCTCAGGGTGTTTTGGGGTCCCAGGGGGGTGTTGGGATCCCAGGGGGTTTTGGGGGGTCCTGGGGGGGTTTTGGGGTCCCAGGGGGTTTTGGGGGGTGCTGGTGGGGTTTTGGGGTCCCAGGGTGTTTTGGGGTCCCAGGGGGGTGTTGGGGGGTCCTGGGAGGTTTTGGGGGTCCCAGGGGGGTGTTGGGGGTCCCAGGGAGGTTTTGGGGGTCCCAGGGGGTTTTGGGGGGTTCTGGGGGGGTTTTGGGGGTCCGGGGTGTTTTGGGGGGGTCCTGGCGGCTTTTGGGGTCTCAGGGGTGGTTTTGGGGTCCCAGGGGGGTGTTGGGGTCCCAGGGAGGTTTGGGGGGTCCCAGGGGGTGTTGGGGGGGTCCCAGGGGGGTGTTGGGGTCCCAGGGGGTTTTGGGGGATCCCAGGGGGGTGTTGGGGGGTCCTGGGGGGTTTTGGGGTGTCAGGGTGCTCTGGGGGTCCCGCAGGTACCCGGGGGTGGACGTGCAGAACTTCAGCACGAGCTGGCGGGACGGCCGCGCCTTCAACGCCATCATCCACCGGCACCGGTGCGCCGCTATGGGGCGCTGTGGGGCAGCTATGGGGCAGCTATGGGGCGCTATGGGTCAGCTATGGGTCAGCTATGGGGCAGCCATGGGGCCCTATGGGTCAGCCATGGGGCGCTATGGGGCGCTGTGTCCCCAGGCCGGAGCTGGTGCCGGCGCCGTGGGGCAGCAGCGCCCAGCAGCGGTTGCTCAACGCCTTCAGTACCGCTATGGGGCGCTATGGGGCAGCCATGGGGCGCTATGGGGCGCTATGGGGCGCTATGGAGCAGCCATGGGGCGCTATGGGGCGCTATGGGGCGCTATGGGGCAGCCATGGGGCGCTATGGGTCAGCCATGGGGCGCTATGGGGCGCTATGGGGCGCTATGGGGTGCTATGGGGCGCTATGGGTCAGCCATGGGTCGCTATAGGGCGCTATGGGGCGCTATGGGTCAGCCATGGGGCGCTATGGGGCGCTATGGGGCGCTATGGGTCAGCCATGGGGCGCTATGGGGCGCTATGGGGCGCTATGGAGCAGCCATGGGGCGCTATGGGGCGCTATGGGGCAGCCATGGGGCGCTATGGGGTGCTATGGGGCGCTATGGGGTGCTATGAGGCAGCCATGGGGCGCTATGGGTCAGCCATGGGGCACTATGGGTCAGCCATGGGGCGCTATGGGGCGCTATGGGGCAGCCATGGGGCGCTATGGGGCGCTATGGGTCAGCCATGGGTCGCTATAGGGCGCTATGGGGCGCTATGGGGCGCTATGGGTCAGCCATGGGGCGCTATGGGGCGCTATGGGGCGCTATGGGTCAGCCATGGGGCGCTATGGGGTGCTATGGGGCGCTATGGGGTGCTATGAGGCAGCCATGGGGCGCTATGGGTCAGCCATGGGGCACTATGGGTCAGCCATGGGGCGCTATGGGGCGCTATGGGGGCAGCCATGGGGCGCTATGGGGCGCTATGGGGCGCTATGGGTCGCTATAGGGCGCTATGGGGCGCTATGGGGCGCTATGGGTCAGCCATGGGTCGCTATAGGGCGCTATGGGGCGCTATGGGGCGCTATGGGTCAGCCATGGGGCGCTATGGGGCGCTATGGGGCGCTATGGGTCAGCCATGGGGCGCTATGGGGTGCTATGGGGCGCTATGGGGTGCTATGAGGCAGCCATGGGGCGCTATGGGTCAGCCATGGGGCGCTATGTGGCGCTATGGGGTCAGCCATGGGGCGCTATGGGGCGCTATGGAGCAGCCATGGGGCGCTATGGGGCGCTATGGGGCAGCCATGGGGCGCTATGGAGCAGCCATGGGGCGCTATGGGGCGCTATGGGGCGCTATGGGTCAGCCATGGGGCGCTATGGGGCGCTATGGGGCGCTATGGGGTGCTATGGGGCGCTATGGGTCAGCCATGGGTCGCTATAGGGCGCTATGGGGCGCTATGGGTCAGCCATGGGTCGCTATAGGGCGCTATGGGGCGCTATGGGGCAGCCATGGGGCGCTATGGGGCGCTATGGGGCGCTATGGGGTGCTATGGGGCGCTATGGGTCAGCCATGGGTCGCTATAGGGCGCTATGGGGCGCTATGGGGCGCTATGGGTCAGCCAAGGGTCGCTATAGGGCGCTATGGGGCGCTATGGGGCAGCCATGGGGCGCTATGGGGCGCTATGGGGCGCTATGGGGCGCTATGGGGCGCTGTGTCCCCAGGCCGGACCTGGTGCCGGCGCTGTGGGGCAGCAGCGCCCAGCAGCGGTTGCTCAACGCCTTCAGTACCGCTATGGGGCGCTATGGGGCAGCCATGGGGCACTATGGGTCAGCCATGGGGCGCTCTGGGGTGCTATGGGGCACTATGGGGTGCTATGAGGCAGCCATGGGGCGCTATGGGGCACTATGGGGCGCTATGGGGCGCTATGGGGTGCTATGAGGCAGCCATGGGGCGCTATGTGGCGCTATGGGTCAGCCATGGGGCACTATGGGGCAGCCATGGGGCGCTATGGGGCGCTATGGGTCAGCCATGGGTCGCTATAGGGCGCTATGGGGCGCTATGTGGCGCTATGGGGCAGCCATGGGGCGCTATGGGGCGCTATGGGTCAGCCATGGGGTGCTATGGGGCGCTATGGGGCGCTATGGGGCAGCCATGGGGCGCTATGGGGCGCTATGGGGCACTATGGGGTGCTATGAGGCAGCCATGGGGCGCTATGGGGCACTATGGGGCGCTATGGGGCGCTATGGGGCAGCCATGGGGCGCTATGGGGCGCTATGGGGCACTATGGGGTGCTATGAGGCAGCCATGGGGCAGCCATGGGGCGCTATGGGTCAGCCATGGGGCGCTATGTGGCTCTATGGGTCAGCCATGGGGCACTATGGGGCAGCCATGGGGCGCTATGGGGCGCTATGGGTCAGCCATGGGTCGCTATAGGGCGCTATGGGGCGCTATGTGGCGCTATGGGGCAGCCATGGGGCGCTATGGGGCGCTATGGGTCAGCCATGGGGTGCTATGGGGCGGTATGGGGCGCTATGGGGCAGCCATGGGGCGCTATGGGGCGCTATGGGGCAGCCATGGGGCGCTATGGGTCAGCCATGGGGCGCTATGGGGCGCTATGGGGTGCTATGGGTCAGCCATGGGGCGCTATGGGGCGCTATGGGGTGCTATGGGGCGCTATGGGTCAGCCATGGGGCGCTATGGGGCGCTATGGGGTGCTATGGGTCAGCCATGGGGCGCTATGGGGCGCTGTGTCCGCAGGCCGGAAGCTGGTGCCGGCGCCGTGGGGCAGCAGCGCGCAGCAGCGGTTGCTCAACGCCTTCAGTACCGCTATGGGGCGCTATGGGGCAGCCATGGGGCGCTATGGGGCGCTATGGGGTGCTATGGGGCGCTATGGGTCAGCCATGGGGCGCTATGGGGCGCTATGGGTCAGCCATGGGGCGCTATGGGGTGCCATGGGGCGCTATGGGGCGCTATGGGGCGCTATGGGTCAGCCATGGGGCGCTATGGGGCGCTATAGGTCAGCCATGGGGCGCTATGGGGCGCTATGGGGCGCTATGGGGCGCTATGGGGCGCTATGGGGCGCTGTGTCCGCAGGCCGGAGCTGGTGCCGGCGCCGTGGGGCAGCAGCGCGCAGCAGCGGTTGCTCAACACCTTCAGTACCGCTATGGGGCGCTATGGGGCAGCCATGGGGCGCTATAGGGCGCTATGGGGCGCTATGGGTCAGCCATGGGGCGCTATGGGGCGCTATGGGGGCGCTATGGGGCGCTATGGGGGTGCCATGGGGCGCTATGGGGCGCTATGGGGCGCTATGGGTCAGCCATGGGGCGCTATGGGGCGCTATAGGTCAGCCATGGGGCGCTATGGGGCGCTATGGGGCGCTATGGGGCGCTGTGTCCCCAGGCCGGAGCTGGTGCCGGCGCCGTGGGGGCAGCAGCGGCGCAGCAGCGGTTGCTCAACGCCTTCAGTACCGCTATGGGGCGCTATGGGTCAGCCATGGGGCGCTATGGGGCAGCCATGGGGCGCTATGGGGGCGCTATAGGTCAGCCATGGGGCGCTATGGGGCGCTATGGGGCGCTGTGTCCGCAGGCCGGAGCTGGTGCCGGCGCCGTGGGGCCAGCAGCGCCCCAGCAGCGGTTGCTCAACACCTTCAGTACCGCTATGGGGCGCTATGGGGCAGCCATGGGGTGCTATAGGGCGCTATGGGGCGCCATGGGGCGCTATGGGTCAGCCATGGGGCGCTATGGGGCGCTATGGGGCGCTATGGGGCGCTATGGGGTGCCATGGGGCGCTATGGGGCGCTATGGGGCGCTATGGGTCAGCCATGGGGCGCTATGGGGCGCTATAGGTCAGCCATGGGGCGCTATGGGGCGCTATGGGGCGCTATGGGGCGCTGTGTCCCCAGGCCGGAGCTGGTGCCGGCGCCGTGGGGGCAGCAGCGCCCAGCAGCGGTTGCTCAACGCCTTCAGTACCGCTATGGGGCGCTATGGGTCAGCCATGGGGCGCTATGGGTCAGCCATGGGGCGCTATGGGGCGCTATAGGTCAGCCATGGGGCGCTATGGGGCGCTATGGGGCGCTATGGGGCGCTATGGGGCGCTGTGTCCGCAGGCCGGAGCTGGTGCCGGCGCCGTGGGGCAGCAGCGCGCAGCAGCGGTTGCTCAACGCCTTCAGTACCGCTATGGGGCGCTATGGGGCAGCCATGGGGCACTATGGGTCAGCCATGGGGCGCTATGGGGCGCTATGGGGCGCTATGGGGCGCTATGGGGCGCTATGGGGCGCTGTGTCCGCAGGCCGGAGCTGGTGCCGGCGCCGTGGGGCAGCAGCGCGCAGCAGCGGGTTGCTCAACGCCTTCAGCGTGGCCGAGCGGGAGCTGGGGCTGGCGCGCCTGCTGGACCCCGAGGGTCAGCACTTGGGGGTCCCAGGGGGGTTTGGGGGTCCCAGGGGGTTTGGGGGACCCTGAGGGGGGTTTGGGGGGACCCTGGGGGGGGGGGGTTTGGAGGGGTTTGAGGGGTGTTTGGGGGGTTTGGGGTCTGTGTTTGGGGGTGTTTGTGGTCTGTGTTGAGGGATCCAGGGGGGTTTTAGGGGTGTTTGGAAGGGGGGGTTGGGGTTTTGGGGGGGTTTCGGGGTGTTTTGGGGGTGTTTGGGGTGTCTGGGTGTTTTGGGGGTGTTTTGGGGGGGGGGGTTGGGGGTGTTTTGGGGGGGTTGGGGGTTTGGGTGTGTTTTGGGGGTGTTTGGGTGTGTTTGGGGGTTTTGGGGGTGTTTGGGGGTGTTTGGGGTGTTTGGGGGGGTGTTTGGGGGTGTTTTGGGGTGTTTTGGGGGGTTTGGGGGTGTTTTGGCGGTGTTTTGGGTGTGTTTTGGGGGGTTTTTGGGGGGTTTGGGGCTGTTTTGGGGGTGTTTGGGGTGTTTTGGGGGGGTTTGGGGGTGTTTGCGGGGGGGATCCTGGGGAGGTTTTGGGACTGTTTGGGGGATTTGGGGTGTTTTAGGGGTGTTTGGGTGTGTTTTGGGGTTTTGGGGGTGTTTGGGGGATTTTGGGGGGCTTTGGGGGTGTCTGGGTTTTTCGGGGTGTTTTGGGGGGTTTGGGGGTGTTTTGGGGAGTTTTGGGGGTGTTTTGGGGATGTTTTGGGGGTGTTTGGGGTGTTTTGGGGGGTTTTGGGGGGTTTTGGGGGTATTTTGGGTGTGTTTTGGGGGTTTTGGGAATGTTTTGGGGGTGTTTGGGGGGGGGGGTTGGGGGGTTTTCGGTGTGTTTTGGGGGTTTTCGGTGTGTTTTGGGGGGTTTGGGGGTGTTTTGGGGGTTTTGGGGGTGTTTTGGGGGGTTTTGGGTGTGCTTTGGGGGGTTTTGGGGGGGCTGGGGGTGTTTGGGGGCTGTTTGGGGGGTTTTGGGGTGTCTGGGCATTTGGGTGTGTTTTGGGGTGTTTTGGGGTGTTTTCGGGGTGTTTGGGGTGTTTTGGGGTGTTTTGGGGGTGTTTTGGGGGTTTTGGGGGGTGTTTTGGGGGTGTTTTGGGGGTGTTTGGGGGTGTTTTGGGGCTTTTGGGGCGTTGTTTTGGGGGTTTTGGGGGTGGTTTGGGGGGTGTTTGGGGGTGTTTTTGGGGGGTTTGGGGGTGTTTTGGGGGTGTTTTGGGGGTGTTCGAGGTGTTTTGGGGGTGTTTGGGGGTGTTTTGGGGGGTTTTGGGGTGTTTTGGGAGGTGCTTTGGGGTGTTTTGGGGTGTTTTGGGGATGTTTTGGGTGTGTTTTGGGGGTGTTTGGGGGTGTTGGGGTGTTTGGGGTGTTTTGGGGGGTGTTTTGGGGTGTTTTGGGGGTGTTTTGGGGGGTGTTTTGGGGTGTTTTGGGGGTGTTTTGGGGGTTTTGGGGGGTGTTTGGGGTGTTTTGGGGGGTTTTGGGGGTTTTGGGTGTGGTTTGGGGGGTGTTTGGGGGTGTTTTGGGGGGTTTTGGGGGTGTTTTGGGGGTGTTTTGGGGGTGTTCGAGGTGTTTTGGGGGTGTTTGGGGGTGTTTTGGGGGGTTTTGGGGTGTTTTGGGAGGTGCTTTGGGGTGTTTTGGGGTGTTTTGGGGATGTTTTGGGTGTGTTTTGGGGGTGTTTGGGGTGTTGGGGTGTTTGGGGTGTTTTGGGGGGTGTTTTGGGGTGTTTTGGGGGTGTTTTGGGGGGTGTTTTGGGGTGTTTTTGGGGGTGTTTTGGGGTGTTTTGGGGGTGTTCGAGGTGTTTTGGGGGTGTTTGGGGGTGTTTTTGGGGGGTTTTGGGGTGTTTTGGGAGGTGCTTTGGGGTGTGTTTTGGGGTGTTTTGGGGATGTTTTGGGTGTGTTTTGGGGGTGTTTGGGGTGTTGGGGTGTTTGGGGTGTTTTGGGGGGTGTTTTGGGGTGTTTTGGGGGTGTTTTGGGGGGTGTTTTGGGGTGTTTTGGGGGTGTTTTGGGGGTTTTGGGGGTGTTTGGGGTGTTTTGGGGGGTTTTGGGGGTTTTGGGTGTGGTTTGGGGGGTGTTTGGGGTGTTTTGGGGGTGACTTGGGGGGTTTGGGGGTGTTTTGGGGGTGTTTGAGGTGTTTTGGGGGTGTTTGGGGGTGTTTTGGGGGGTTTTGGGGTGTTTTGGGAGGTGCTTTGGGGTGTTTTGGGGTGTTTTGGTGATGTTTTGGGGGTGTTTTGGGGGTGTTTGGGGTGTTGGGGGTGTTTGGGGTGTTTTGGGGTGTTTTGGGGGTGTTTGGGGGTGTTTTGGGGGTGTTTTGGGTGTGTTTTGGGTGTTTTGGGGTGTTTTGGGGTGTTTTGGGGGTATTTTGGGGTGTTTTGGTGGTATTTTGGGCTGTTTTGGGGTGTTTTGGGGATGTTTTGGGGGTCTTTTGGGGTGTTTGGGTTGTTTTGGGGGGTTTGGGGGTGTTTTGGGGGGGTTGGGGGTGTTTTGGGGTGTTTTGGGGGTGTTTGGGGCTGCTTTGGGTGTGTTTTGGGGTGTTTTGGGGTGTTTTGGGGTGTTTTGGGGCTGTCTTGGGGTGTTTTGGGGCTGTCTTGGGGTGTTTTTGGGGGTGTTTGGGGGGGTTTGGGGGTGTTTTGGGGGTGTTTGGGGCTGTTTTGGGGGGGTTTGGGGGTGTTTTGGGGGTGTTTGGGGTGTTTTGGGGGTGTTTTGGGGTTTGGGGATGCGTGTCCCAGCCGCTGTCCCGCAGACGTGGCGGTGGAGCAGCCGGACGAGCGCTCCATCCTGACGTACGTGTCGGCGCTCTATCACCGCTGCTCCAGGATCCGGGCGCTGGAGCGCCAGGGGAAGCGCCTTGGCAAGGTGCGGCGGACGGACGGACGGACGGACATGGGGACTCGGGGACACGGGGACACGGGACAGGCGGACATAGGGAGGGACGGACACAGGGACATGGGACAGGTGGATATGGGGAGGGATGGACATGGGGACAAGGGACAGGCGGACATGGGGAGTGACGGACACAGGGACATGGGGACAGGGGACATGGGGACATGGGGATATCGGGACATGGGGATATGGGGACACGGGGACATGGGACAGGTGGACATGGGGAGGGACGGACACAGGGACATGGGACAGGCGGACACAGGGACATGGGACAGGCGGACATAGGGAGGGATGGACACAGGGACACGGGACAGGCGGACACGGGGACACGGGACAGGCGGACATGGGGACAAGGGACAGGCGGATATGGGCACGGATGGACACAGGGACATGGGACAGGCGGACACGGGGAGGGACGGACACGGGGACACGGGACATGGGGACACGAGACAGGCAGACATGGGGAAGGACGGACACGGGGACACAGGACAGGCGGACACAGGGAGGGACTGACACGGGGACACGGGACAGGTGGACACGGGGAGGGACGGACACGGGGACACGGGACAGGCGGACACGGGGACAGGAGGACATGGGGAGGGACGGACACGGGGACATGGGACAGGTGGACACGGGGGGGGATGGACACGGGGACACAGGACAGGCGGACACAGGGACAAGGGACAGGTGGACACAGGGAGGGATGGACACGGGGACAAGGGACAGGCGGACATAGGGAGGGACGGACACAGGGACATGGGACAGGTGGATATGGGGAGGGACGGACACAGGGACATGGGACAGGCGGACACGGGGAGGGACGGACACGGGGACACGGGACAGGCGGACACGGGGAGGGATGGACACGGGGACATGGGACAGGTGGACACGGGGAGGGAGGGACACAGGGACATGGGACAGGTGGACACGGGGAGGGATGGACATGGGGACATGGGACAGGTGGACACAGGGACATGGGACAGGCGGACATAGGGACAAGGGACAGGCGGACATGGGGAGTGACGGACACAGGGACATGGGGACAGGGGACATGGGGACATGGGGATATGGGGACACGGGGACATGGGACAGGTGGACATGGGGAGGGATGGACACAGGGACATGGGACAGACGGACACAGGGACATGGGACAGGCGGACATAGGGAGGGATGGACACGGGGACACGGGACAGGCGGACACGGGGACACGGGACAGGCGGACACGGGGACATGGGACAGGCGGACATAGGGACAAGGGACAGGCGGACATGGGGAGGGATGGACACGGGGACATGGGAAAGGCGGACACAGGGACACGGGACAGGCGGACATGGGGACAAGGGACAGGTGGATATGGGCACGGATGGACACAGGGACATGGGACAGGCGGACACAGGGAGGGACGGACACGGGACATGGGGACACGAGACAGGCAGACATGGGGAAGGACGGACACGGGGACACAGGACAGGCGGACACAGGGAGGGACTGACACGGGGACACGGGACAGGCGGACACGGGACAGGAGGACATGGGGAGGGACGGACACGGGGACATGGGACAGGCGGACACGGGACAGGAGGACATGGGGAGGGACTGACACGGGGACACGGGACAGGCGGACACGGGACAGGAGGACATGGGGAGGGACGGACACGGGGACATGGGACAGGCGGACACAGGGAGGGACGGACACGGGGACACAGGACAGGCGGACACAGGGAGGGACTGACACGGGGACACGGGACAGGTGGACACGGGGAGGGACGGACACGGGGACATGGGACAGGTGGACACGGGGAGGGATGGACACGGGGACACAGGACAGGCGGACACAGGGACAAGGGACAGGCAGACATGGAGAGGGACGGACACGGGGTCACAGAACAGGTGGACACAGGGACAAGGGACAGGTGGACAGATGGACCAAGGACACGGGACAGGCGAACATGGGACAGGCAGACACAGGGACAAGGGACAGGCAGACACAGGACAGACAGACACAGGGACATGGGACAGGTGGACACAGGGACATGGGACAGGTGGACACAGGGACAGGCGGATACAGGGACAAGGGACAGGCTGACACGGGGACAAGGGACAGATGGACACGTGGACTGGCGGACACAGGGACACAGAACAGGCAGACACAGGGACAAGGGACAGGTGGACACAGGGACAAGGGACAGGTGGACACAGGGACACGGGACACAGGACAGGCGGACACAGGGTCATGGGACAGGTGGACACAGGGACAAGGGACAGGCGGACACAGGACAGGTAGACACAGGACACGGGACAGGCGGACACAGGGACAAGGGGCAGATGGACACGCGGACAGGGGACAGACGGACACGGGGAGGGACGGACCCAGTGGTGACCCATGGGGGAGGGAGGAGAGCAAAGGTGTGAATGGATGGACAGACAGACACACAGACAGCCCAATGGGTGTCTGTGTGGACAGACGGATGGACAGACAGCCCAATGGGTGTCTGCGTGGACGGATGGACGGACGGACAGACAGACAGCCCAATGGGTGTCTGCATGGACGGACGGATGGACGGGTAGGACCGATGGCCAGAGCAGGGAGGTGGTTGCGTTGGGGGGGGGGGGTGGACAGACAGACATGGGCCGGACAGACAGATATGGGGCTGGACACAAGGACAGAGAGCTGGACAGACAGACAGGAGCAGGACAGATGGATCTGGGGCTGGACACAAGGACAGAGGGCTGGACAAACAGACACAGGTCTGGGCAGACAAATATGGGGCAGGACAGACAGACAGAGGCCTGGACAGACGGATGCGGGGCTGGCCAGACAGCGGCAGGACAGACACACACAGGGGCTGGCCAGATGGACAGACAGATGGGCCGGGGCGGGGGGGCTGGCAGACGGACAGATGGACAGACAGGATAAGCTGGGAACGAGCTGTTGGGGGCGGTGAAAAGGGACCCGGGGGTGACCACGAACAAAGGGGTTAGTGCAGATACTACCAGGATATACTTGGATAATGTATATATATATGTATGTATATATATATATATAACATATACAGCCATAGCACCCTGAGAACGCCTGATCTGGGAAGCTAAGCAGGGTCGGGCCCGGTCAGTGCTTGGATGGGAGACCATGAAGGTTAATGGTACCGGGGGTGGATTAGAAGGGTCAGTAGGTTCTCCTGCCCCTTTACCATTGAAAAAAGGAGTAGAATATACTTGGGGAGCATATATATATATATATACACATATATATATATACATATATATACAGCTGTAGCACCTTGAGAATGCCCGATCTCATGTGCTCTGGGAAGCTAAGCAGGGTCGGGCCCGGTCAGTGCTTGGATGGGAGACCATATATATACACAGCCATAGCACCCTGAGAACACCTGAGCTGGGAAGCTAAGCAAGGTCGGCCCCGGTCAGTACTTGGATGGGAGACCATGTATATATACACAGCCATAGCACCCTGAGAACACCTGAGCTGGGAAGCTAAGCAGGGTCGGCCCCGGTCAGTACTTGGATGGGAGACCATGTATATATACACAGCCATAGCACCCTGAGAACACCTGAGCTGGGAAGCTAAGCAGGGTCGGGCCCGGTCAGTGCTTGGATGGGAGACCATGAAGGCCAATGGTACCTGGGGTGGGTTACAAGTGGGTGGTCAGTAGGTCAGAGAGGTTCTCCTGCTTGGAAAATGGGTTCAGATGCTATCAGGATATAGTTGGGGAACATATATATATATATATATATATGTATACATAAATTACCAATCTTGTCTGATCTGGGAAGCTAAGCAGGGTCGGGCCTGGTCAGTACTTGGATGGGAGACCATGTATATACACAGCCATAGCACCCTGAGAACACCTGATATCATGTGATCTGGGAAGCTAAGCAGGGTCGGGCCCGGTCAGTGCTTGGATTGGTAACCATACATACATACATACTCATATATACATAGCCATAGCACCCTGATCTGGGAAGCTAAGCAGGGTCGGCCCCGGTCAGTGCTTGGATGGGAGACCTGTGGAGCACCAATGGTACCTGGGGTGGGTTAGAAGGGGGGTGCTCAGCAGGTCCAGATGGGATGACGGTTGGGGGTCCACCCCACCCGTGACGCGGCGGTTCCGTGGCCGTGGGGCAGGTTCTGGACGCGGCGCTTGAGGCCGAGCAGCTCGTGGGGCGCTACGAGGAGCAGGCGGCCGAGCTGCTGGGCTGGATCCAGCGCACCGTGCTGGCGCTCACCGACCCGCGGCTGCCGGCGGCGCTGCCGGCGCTGCAGGGGCAGCTCCAGGCGTTCAGCAGCTACCGCACCACCGAGAAACCCCCGCGGTGAGACCCCCGGGACCCCCAAAACCCCCCATGGGACCCTCAAACCCCCCCGGGACCCCCAAACACCCCCAGGACCCCAAAGCCCCCCATGGGACCCCCAGGGCTGCAGGGGCAGCTCCAGGCATTCAGCAGCTACCGCACCACCGAGAAACCCCCGCGGTGAGACCCCCGGGAACCCCAAAACCCCCCATGGGACCCTCAAACCCCCCTGGGACCCTAAAACCCCCCTGGGACCCCCAGGGCTGCAGGGGCAGCTCCAGGCGTTCAGCAGCTACCGCACCACTGAGAAACCCCCGCGGTGAGACCCCCGGGACCCCAAAACCACCCCGGGACCCCCAAAACGCCCCATGGGACCCCCAAACCCCCCCAGGACCCCAAAACCCCCCTGGGACCCCCAGGGCTGCAGGGGCAGCTCCAGGCGTTCAGCAGCTACCGCACCACTGAGAAACCCCCGCAGTGAGACCCCCCGGGACCCCAAAACCCCCCATGGGATCCCCAAACCCCCCCCGGGACCCCAAACCCCCCCCGGGACCCCAATACCCCCCATGGGACCCCCTGAGACGTGTGTGTCCCCCCAGGTCTGGGGTGTTAGGGGGGGTCCCATGGGGTGTTCTGGGGGGTCTCATGTGCCCCCCCCAGGTTTGGGGTGTTCTGGGGTCCCATGGGGTGATCAGGGTCCCATGGGGTGTTCTGGGGCCCCACGGGGTGTTGATGGGGGGTCCCATGGGGTGTTCTGGGGGGTCCCATGGGGTGTTCAGGGTCCCATGGGGTGATTGGGGGGGGTCCCACGTGGTGTGTCTGGGGTCCCACGGGGGTGACGGGGGTCCCATGGTGTGTTGATGGGGGTCTCATGGGTGTTCGGGGTCCCATGGTGTGTTGATGGGGGGTCCCACGGGGTGACGGGGTCCCATGGTGTGTTGATGGTGGTCCCATGGTGTGATGGGGTCCCATGGGGTGTTGATGGGGGTCCCATGGGGTGATGGGGTCCCATGGGGTGTTTGGGGGGGGTCCCAGGGGTGTTTGGGTCCCCTGGGGTAATGGGGGTTCCCATGGTGTGTTGATGGGGGGTCTCACAGGGTGTTGATGGGGGTTCCCATGGTGTGTTGATGGGGGGGTCCCACGGGGGTGACGGGGTCCCGTGGGGTGTTTGGGGGGGGTCCCAGGGGTGTTTGGGTGCCCTGGGGTGACCGGGGGGCCTCGTGGGTGCCGCTGTCCCCAGGTTCACGGCCAAGGGCGCCCTGGAGGTGCTGCTGTTCTCGCTGCAGAGCCGCATGCGCAGCAACAACCAGCGCGTCTGGGCGCCCGGGGACGGGCGGCTGCCGGCTGACATCAACAGGGTGAGGGACACGGGGACAATGGGGACATAGGGGGACATGGGGACATTGGGGGACATGGGGACATTGGGGGACATGGGGACATTGGGGACATGAGGGAACATGGGGACAATGGGGGCATGGGGGACATTGAGGGACATGAGGGACATTGGGGGCATGGGGGACATTGGGGGACATGGGGACATTGGGGGATATGGGGACATGGGGACATTGGGGGACATGGGGACATTGGGGGATATGGGGACATTGGGGACATGAGGGAACATGGGGACAATGGGGACATGGGGGACAGTGGGGGACATGAGGGACATTGGGGGCATGGGGGACATTGGGGGACATGGGGGACATTGGGGGACAATGGGGACATGGGGACATTGGGGGATATGGGGACACAGGGACATTGGGGGACATGGGGACATAGGGGGACATGGGGGATATAGGGGGACACAGGGGACATTGGGGGATATGGGGACATTGGGGGACATGGGGACACTGGGGGATATGGGGACATAGGGACATGGGGGACATGGGGGATATAGGGGTCACAGGGGACATGGGGACATTGGGGGATATGGGGACATTGGGGACAGGAGGGAACATGGGGACAATGGGGACATGGGGGACATTGAGGGACATGAGGGACATTGGGGGCATGGGGGACATTGGGGGACATGGGGACATTGGGGACATGGGGGACATTGGGGGACATGAGGGACATTGGGGGCATGGGGGACATTGGGGGACATGGGGGACATTGGGGGACAATGGGGACATGGGGACATTGGGGGACATGGGGACATTGGGGGATATGGGGACATAGGGACATTGGGGGACATGGGGGATATAGGGGGACACAGGGGACATTGGGGGATATGGGGACATTGGGGGACATGGGGGGGACATGGGGACACTGGGGGATATGGGGACATAGGGACATGGGGGATACAGGAGGACACAGGGGACATGGGGACATTGGGGGATATGGGGACATAGGGGCATTGGGGGACATGGGGGATATAGGGGTCACAGGGGACATGGGGACATTGGGGGATATGGGGACATAGGGACATTGGGGGACATGGGGGATATAGGGGTCACAGGGGACATGGGGACATCAGGGACATGGGGACGTTGGGGGATATGGGGACATTGGGGACATGAGGAAACATGGGGACATTGGGGACAATGGGGACATGGGGGACATTGGGGGACATGAGGGACATCAGGAGACATGGGGGATATAGTGGGACACAGAGGACATGGGGACATTGGGGATATGGAGGGACATGGGGACATTGGGGGACATGGGGACATTGGGGATATTGGGGGCAATGGGGACATTGGGGACACGGGGACATTGGGAACATGAGGTGACATGGGGGGACACATGGTCACTGGTGTCATTGGGGGACACCAGGGACATGGGGGGACATGGGGGACACTGGGGACATTGGGGGACTCAGGGACATCAGGGACATCGGGGGTACTTGGGGACACCAGGGACACTGGGGACAATGGGGACATGGGGACACTGTGGGTCATGGGGACATCAGGGAACATGGGGACATCGGGGGACTTGGGGACACAGGGGATGTTGGGGACATGGGGACACTGGGGAACATTTGGGACACGGGGACATCAGGGACATGGGGACACTGGGGACATCAGGGGGACAATGGGACATTACAGCGGTGGGGGTTGGGCACAGTGGCTGGAGAAGGTGGTGACATTGTGGTGACATTGCAGTGACATCAGGGTGTCAAGGTGGTGACATCAGGGTGACATTGGCTGTCAAGTCGGTGACACTGGGGTGTCAAGGTGGTGACATCAGGGCGTTGAAGTGGTGACATCACGGTGACATTGGCTGTCAAAGTGGTGACATCAGCGTGTCAAAGCGGTGACATTGGGGTGTCAAGGTGGTGATGTCAGGTTGTCAAAGTGGTGACCTGAGGGTGTCAAGGCGGTGACATCAGGGTGTCAAAGTGGTGACATCAGGATGACATCAGGGTGACATTGGCTGTCAAGGCGGTGACATTGGGGTGTCAAAGTGGTGACATCAGGATGACATCAAGGTGACACTGGCTGTCAAGGCGGTGACATTGGGGTGTCAAAGTGGTGACATCAGGGTGACATTGGCTGTCAAGTTGGTGACATTGGGGTGTCACGGTGGTGATGTCAGGTTGTCAAAGTGGTGACCTGAGGGTGTCAAGGTGGTGACATCAGGGTGTCAAGGTGGTGACATTTGGGTGTCAAAGTGGTGACATCAGGATGACATCAGGGTGACATTGGCTGTCAAGTTGGTGACATCAGGGTGTCAAGGTGGTGACATTGGGGTGTCAAAATGGTGGCATCAGGGTGACATTGGCTGTCAAGGTGGTGACATCAGGGTGTCAAAGTGGTGGCATCGGGGTGTCAAAGTGGTGTTGGGGTGGTGACAGAGGTGTCACCCGTGTGTCCCCAGGCGTGGGCTGGGCTGGAGAAGGCGGAGCATGCGCGGGAGCTGGCGCTGTCACCCGTGTCCCCGTGTCACCCGTGTCCCCGTGTCACCCGTGTGTCCCCATGTCACCCGTGTCCCCATGTCACTCGTGTCCCCGTGTCACCCGTGTACCCAGGCGTGGGCGGGGCTGGAGGGGGCGGAGCACACGCGGGAGCTGGTGCTGTCACCCGTGTCCCCATGTCACCCATGTCCCCATGTCACCCATGTGTCCCCATGTCACCCGTGTCCCCATGTCACCCATGTCCCCGTGTCACCCGTGTCCCCATGTCACCCGTGTCCCAGGCGTGGGCGGGGCTGGAGAGGGCGGAGCACGCGCGGGAGCTGGCGCTGTCACCCGTGTCCCCATGTCACCCATGTCCCCGTGTCACCCATGTCCCCATGTCACCCGTGTCCCCATGTCACCCGTGTGTCCCCATGTCACCCGTGTCCCCATGTCACCCATGTCCCCGTGTCACCCGTGTCCCCATGTCACCCATGTCCCCATGTCACCCGTGTCCCCATGTCACCCGTGTGTCCCCATGTCACCCGCGTCCCCATGTCACCCGTGTCCCCATGTCACCCGTGTGTCCCCATGTCACCCGTGTGTCCCCGTGTCACCCGTGTCCCCGTGTCACCCGTGTCCCAGGCGTGGGCGGGGCTGGAGCGGGCGGAGCACGCGCGGGAGCTGGCGCTGTCACCCGTGTCCCCATGTCACCCATGTCCCCATGTCACCCATGTCCTCATGTCACCCGTGTCCCCATGTCACCCATGTCCCCATGTCACCCATGTCCTCATGTCACCCGCGTCCCCATGTCACCCATGTCCCCGTGTCACCCGTGTGTCCCCATGTCACCCATGTCCCCATGTCACCCATGTCCCGATGTCACCCGTGTCCCCGTGTCACCCGTGTCCCAGGCATGGGCGGGGCTGGAGAGGGCGGAGCACGCGCGGGAGCTGGCGCTGTCACCCGTGTCCCCATGTCACCCATGTCCCCGTGTCACCCATGTCCCCGTGTCACCCATGTCCCCATGTCACCCGTGTCCCCATGTCACCCGTGTGTCCCCATGTCACCCGTGTCCCCATGTCACCCATGTCCCCATGTCACCCATGTCCCCGTGTCACCCGTGTCCCCGTGTCACCCGTGTCCCAGGCGTGGGCGGGGCTGGAGAGGGCGGAGCACGCGCGGGAGCTGGCGCTGTCACCCGTGTCCCCATGTCACCCATGTCCCCATGTCACCCATGTCCTCATGTCACCCGTGTCCCCATGTCACCCATGTCCCCGTGTCACCCATGTCCCCATGTCACCCGTGTCCCCATGTCACCCGTGTGTCCCCATGTCACCCGTGTCCCCATGTCACCCATGTCCCCATGTCACCCATGTCCCCATGTCACCCGTGTGTCCCCGTGTCACCCATGTCCCCGTGTCACCCGTGTCCCCGTGTCACCCGTGTCCCCATGTCACCCGTGTCCCCATGTCACCCGTGTGTCCCCATGTCACCCGTGTCCCCATGTCACCCATGTCCCCATGTCACCCATGTCCTCATGTCACCCGTGTCCCCATGTCACCCATGTCCCCATGTCACCCATGTCCTCATGTCACCCGCGTCCCCATGTCACCCGTGTCCCCATGTCACCCGTGTGTCCCCATGTCACCCGTGTGTCCCCGTGTCACCCGTGTCCCCGTGTCACCCGTGTCCCAGGCGTGGGCGGGGCTGGAGCGGGCGGAGCACGCGCGGGAGCTGGCGCTGTCACCCATGTCCTCATGTCACCCGTGTCCCCATGTCACCCATGTCCCCATGTCACCCATGTCCTCATGTCACCCGCGTCCCCATGTCACCCGTGTCCCCATGTCACCCGTGTGTCCCCATGTCACCCGTGTGTCCCCGTGTCACCCGTGTCCCCGTGTCACCCGTGTCCCAGGCGTGGGCGGGGCTGGAGCGGGCGGAGCACGCGCGGGAGCTGGCGCTGCGCACGGCGCTGATCCGGCAGGAGCAGCTGGAACAGCTGGCGCAGCGGTTCCACCGCAAGGCCGACATGCGGGAGAGCTGGCTCGGGGACAACCGGCGGCTGCTGGCGCAGGTGACACGGGACGCGGCCACCATGGGGACATGGGGACAAGGGGACATGGGACACGGCCACTATGGGGACATGGGGACAGGGGGACATGGCCACCATGGGGACAAGGGGACATGGGACATGGCCACTATGGGGACAGGGGGACATGGGACACGGCCACTATGGGGACATGGGGACAGGGGGACATGGCCACCATGGGGACAAGGGGACATGGGACATGGCCACTATGGGGACATGGCGACAGGGGGACATGGGACACGGCCACCATGGGGACATGGGGATAGGGGGACATGGGACATGGCCACTATGGGGACATGGGGACAGGGGGACATGGCCACCATGGGGACAAGGGGACATGGGACATGGCCACTATGGGGACATGGGGACAGGGGGACATGGGACATGGCCACTATCGGGACATGGGGACAGGGGGACATGGCCACTATGGGGACAGGGGGGACAGGGGGACATGGGACATGGCCACCATGGGGACATGGGGACAGGGGGACATGGCCACTATGGGGACAGGGGGACAGGGGGACATGGGACATGGCCACCATGGGGGCATGGGGACAGGGGGACATGGGACACGGCCACCATGGGGACATGGGGACAAGGGGACATGGGACATGGCCACTATGGGGACAGGGGGACATGGCCACCATGGGGACAAGGGGACATAGGACATGGCCACTATGGGGACATGGGGACAAGGGGACATGGGACATGGCCACTATGGGGACATGGGGACAGGGGGACATGGGACACGGCCACTATGGGGACATGGGGACAGGGGGACATGGCCACCATGGGGACAAGGGGACATGGGACACGGCCACTATGGGGACATGGGGACAGGGGGACATGGGACATGGCCACTATGGGGACATGGGGACAGGGGGACATGGCCACCATGGGGACAAGGGGACATGGGACATGGCCACTATGGGGACATGGGGACAGGGGGACATGGGACATGGCCACCATGGGGACATGGGGACAGGGGGACATGGGACACGGCCACTATGGGGACATGGGGACAGGGGGACATGGCCACCATGGGGACAAGGGGACATGGGACACGGCCACCATGGGGACATGGGGACAAGGGGACATGGGACATGGCCACTATGGGGACATGGGGACAAGGGGACATGGGACATGGCCACTATGGGGACAGGGGGACATGGCCACCATGGGGACAAGGGGACATAGGACATGGCCACTATGGGGACATGGGGACAAGGGGACATGGGACATGGCCACTATGGGGACATGGGGACAGGGGGACATGGGACACGGCCACTATGGGGACATGGGGACAGGGGGACATGGCCACTATGGGGACAGGGGGACAGGGGGACATGGGACATGGCCACTATGGGGACATGGGGACAGGGGGACATGGCCACCATGGGGACATGGGACATGGCCACCATGGGGACAGGGGGACACGGCCACCCTGGGGACATGGGGACAGGGGGAGACAGGACACGGGCACTCTGGGGACAAGGGGACATGGGGACGTGGCCACCATGGGGACATGGGGACAGGGGGACATGGCCACCATGGGGACATGGGACACGGCCACCATGGGGACATGGGGACAGGGGGACACGGCCACCATGGGGACATGGGACACGGCCACCCTGGGGACAGGGGGACACGGGACACAGCCACCATGGGGACATGGGGACAAGGGGATGCAGGACACGGCCACCATGGGGACATGGGGACAAGGGGACAGGGGGACATGGCCACCATGGGGACATGGGGGTCACAGCCCAGGGCCACCCCCAGTGTCCCCAGGGACCCCAAGGTGTCTGTTGGTGCCTCTCCCCACTGTCACCAACCCCAGCTCCCCAACCCTGTCCCCTGTCCCCTGTGACCACCATGACTCCCGTGACCACCATGTCCCCCCATGACCCCCGTGTCCCCTCCATGTCCCCCACGTCCCACATGTCCCACATATTCCCCATGACCCCCATGTCCTCCTGTGACCCCACATCCCCCATGTCCCCATGACCCCACATCCCCCATGTCCCCCCATGTCCCCCACATCCCCCATGTCCCCTGTGACCCCAATGACCCCGTGTCCCCCATGTCCCCCATGACCCCCATGTCCCCATATGCCCCATGTCCCCCATATCTGCCATATCCCCCCATGTCCCCGTGACCCCCCATGACCCCGTGTCCCCCATGACCCTGTGTCCCCCCATGACCCCGTGTCCCCCATGACCCCATGTCCCCTGTGACCCCCATGTCCCCGTGACCCCCCATGACCCCGTGTCCCCCATATCCCCCCATGTCCCCCATATCTGCCATATCCCCCCCATGTCCCCGTGACCCCCCATGACCCCGTGTCCCCCATATCCCCCCATGTCCCCCATGTCCCCTGTGACCCCCATGTCCCCATGACCCCCCATGACCCCGTGTCCCCCATGTCCCCCATGACCCCCATGTCCCCATATGCCCCATGTCCCCCATATCTGCCATATCCCCCCATGTCCCCGTGACCCCCCATGACCCCGTGTCCCCCATATCCCCCCATGTCCCCCATGTCCCCTGTGACCCCCATGTCCCCCATATTCGCCATATCCCCCCATGTCCCCCATATCTGCCATATCCCCCCATGTCCCTGTGACCCCCCATGACCCCGTGTACCCCATGTCCCCCATGACACCGTGTCCCCCATGTCCCCGTGACCCCCCATGACCCCATGTCCCCCATGACCCCATGTCCCCCGTGACCCCCATGTCCCCGTGACCCCCCATGACCCCGTGTCCCCCATGTCCCCCATGACCCCCATGTCCCCATATGCCCCATGTCCCCCATATCTGCCATATCCCCCCATGTCCCCATGACCGCCCATGACCTCGTGTCCCCCATATCCCCCCATGTCCCCCATGACCCCGTGTCCCCCATGTCCCTGTGACCCCCATATCCCCCCATGTCCCCCATGTCCCCTGTGACCCCCATGTCCCGGTGACCCCCCATGACCCCGTGTCCCCCATGACCCCGTGTCCCCTATGTCCCCTGTGACCCCCATGTCCCCGTGACCCCCATATCCCCCCATGTCCCCAGTGTCCCCTGTGACCCCCATGTCCCCGTGACCCCCATATCCCCCCATGACCCCGTGTCCCCCATGTCCCCGTGACCCCCCATGACCCCTGTGTCCCCCATATCCCCCCATGACCCCGTGTCCCCCATGTCCCCTGTGACCCCCATGTCCCCGTGACCCCCATATCCCCCCATGACCCCGTGTCCCCCATGTCCCGGTGACCCCCCATGACCCCGTGTCCCCCCCCCCCCGTCCCCAGGCCAACTTTGGCGCGGACCTTCCCGCGGCGGAGGCGGCGCTCCGGCGGCACGAGGCGCTGCGCGCTGACGTGGAGGCGTACGGCGGGCGCGTGGCGGCGCTGGCGGCGGCGGCGGCGGAGCTGGAGGCGGGGCGTTACCATGGCGCCGGCCGCGCGCTGGCGCGCCGCGACCGCGTGCGCCGCCTGTGGGAGGAGCTGCGCGAGCTGCTGGCCGCGCGCCGGCGCCGCCTGCTGCGCCACGTGCGCCTGCAGGAAGTGCTGAGCGACGCGCGCCACCTGGCGGCCTGGATGGATCACGTGGAGGTGAACGGGGCGGGGGGGCAGAGCGGGCACGGGGGGGGCGGCCCGCGTGGGGGGGGCCTGGGGTGCCCATGGGGTGACCGTTGGGGTGCCTGTTGGGGTGCCCATGGGGTGACCGTTGAGGTGCCTGTTGGGGTGCCCATTGGGGTGCCCATTGGAGTGCCTGTTGGGGTGCCCATGGGGATGCCTGTTGGGATGCCTGTTGGGGTGCCCGTTGGGGTCCCCATTGGGGTCCCTGTTGGGGTGCCCATGGGGTGACCGTTGAGGTGCCTGTTGGGGTGCCCATGGGGTGCCCATTGGGGTCCCTGTTGGGGTGCCCATTGGGGTGCCCGTTGGAGTGCCTGTTGGGGTGCCCATGGGTTGCCCATTGAGGTCCCCATTGGGGTGCCCATGGGGATGCCTGTTGAGGTCCCCATTGGGGTGCCCATGGGGTGACCATTGGGATGCCTGTTGGGCTGTTCATGGGGTGACCATTGAGGTGCCTGTTGAGGTGCCCATGGGGGCCTGTTGGGGTGCCCATGGGGTGCCCATGGGGTGACCATTGGGATGCCTGTTGGGGTGCCCATGGGGTGACCATTGAGGTGCCTGTTGGGGTGCCCATGGGGGCCTGTTGGGGTGCCCATGGGGTGACCATTGGGATGCCTGTTGGGGTGCCCATGGGGTGACCATTGAGGTGCCTGTTGGGGTGCCCATGGGGATGCCTGTTGAGGTGCCCATGGGGTGCCCATGGGGTGACCATGGGGTGACCGTTGGGGTGCCTGTTGGGGTGCCCATGGGGATGCCTGTTGGGGTGCCCCTTGGGGTGCCCATGGGGTGCCCATTGGGATGCCTGTTGGGGTCCCTGTTGGGGTGCCTGTTGGGGTGCCCATGGGGTGACCATTGGGATGCCTGTTGGGGTGCCCATGGGGTGACCGTTGGGGTGCCCATTGAGGTGCCTGTTGGGGTGCCCATGGGGTGACCATTACGGTGCCTGTTGGGGTGCCCATGGGGAGCCCATGGGGTGACCGTTGAAGTGCCTGTTGGGGTGCCCATTGGGGTGCCCATTGGGATGCCTGTTGGGGTGCCCATGGGGTGCCCATTGGGGTCCCTGTTGGGGTGCCCATGGGGTGCCTGTTGAGGTGCCCATTGAGGTGCCTGTTGGGGTCCCTGTTGGGGTGCCCATTGGGGTGCCCGTGGGGGTGACCCGGGGTCCTCGCGCAGGGCCACCTGTCGCAGTGCCCGCAGGAGGGGGGTTCAGGGGTGCCCATTGGGGTCCCTGTTGGGGTGCCCATTGGGGTGCCCATTGGGATGCCTGTTGGGGTGCCCATGGGGTGCCCATTGGGGTCCCTGCTGGGGTGCCCATTGGGGTGCCCGTTGGAGTGCCTGTTAGGGTGCCCATTGGGGTGCCCATTGAGATGCCTGTTGGGGTGCCCATGGGGTCCCCATTGGGGTGCCCATGGGGTGCCCATTGAGGTGCCTGTTGGGGTGCCCATGGGGTGCCCATTGGGATGCCTGTTGGGGTCCCTGTTGGGGTGCCCACTGGGGTGCCCGTGGGGGTGACCCGGGGTCCTCGTGCAGGGCCGCCTGTCGCAGTGCCTGCAGGAGGGGGGTTCAGGGGTGCCCATTGGGGTGCCTGTTGGGGTGCCCATTGAGATGCCTGTTGGGGTGCCCATGGGGGTCCCTGTTGGGGTGCCCATGGGGCGCCCATGGGGTGCCCGTTGGGGTGCCCATTGGGGTGCCCGTGGGGGTGACCCGGGGTCCTCGCGCAGGGCCGCCTGTCGCAGTGCCCGCAGGAGCAGGAGGTGCCGGCGCAGCTGCAGCTGCAGGCGCTGCTGGAGGCCGACATCGCTGCGCAGGCCGAGCGCGTCCGCGCCGTCCGGGACGCCGCCCTGGCCCTCAGCGCCGAGACGGACGGTCAGTGGCACCCCCAGAGCCCCCCAGCACCCCCAGAGCCCCATGAACCCCCAGAGCCCCCATGAACCCCCAGAGCCCCCTGGCACCCCCATGAACCCCCCATGAACCCCCCATGAACCCCCAGAGCCCCATGAACCCCCAGAGCCCCCATGAACCCCCAGGGCCCCCATGAACCCCCAGAGCCCCCGTGAACCCCCAGAGCCCCCGGCACCCCCAGGGCCCCCATGAACCCCCAGAGCCCCCATGAACCCCCAGAGCCCCATGAACCCCCAGAGCCCCCCAGCACCCCCAGAGCCCCCGGCACCCCCAGGGCCCCCATGAACCCCCAGAGCCTCCCATGAACCCCCAGACCCCCCATGAACCCCCAGAGCCCCCCATGAACCCCCGGAGCCCCCCGGCACCCCCAGATCCCCCCATGAACCCCCAGAGCCCCCATGAACCCCCAGAGCCCCCCAGCACCCCCATGAACCCCCATGAACCCCCAGATCCCCCCATGAACCCCCAGAGCCCCATGAACCCCCAGAGCCCCCATGAACCCCCAGGGCCCCCATGAACCCCCAGAGCCCCCGTGAACCCCCAGAGCCCCCGGCACCCCCAGGGCCCCCATGAACCCCCAGAGCCTCCCATGAACCCTCAGACCCCCCATGAACCCCCAGAGCCCCCCATGAACCCCCAGAGCCCCCCGGCACCCCCAGACCCCCCATGAACCCCCAGGGCCCCCATGAACCCCCAGAGCCCCCCAGCACCCCCAGAGCCCCCATGAACCCCCAGAGCCCCCCAGCACCCCCAGATTCCCCAGCACCCCCAGATCCCCCCATGAACCCCCAGAGCCCCCCATGAACCTCCACATTCCCCCATGAACCCCCAAACCGCACCTGCTACCCCCAGACCCTCAGGATGTCCCCCAGCGCCTTTGACTGTCCCCCAGCCCCATGGGGTGCCCCCCAACTTCCTGGGGTGTCCCCCAGCCCCACAGACTTCCCCCAGCCCCCTGAGTGTCCCCAACCCCTGGGACATCCCCCAGACCCACAGGTGTCCCCCAGACCCACAGCCTGTCCCCCAACCCTTGGGTGTCCCCCAGACCCCCAGGATGTCCCCCAGACCCACAGACAGTCCCCCAGCCCTGGGACATCCCCCAGCCCCCTGTGATGTCCCCCAGCCCCCCAGCCTGTCCCTGAGACCCCTGGGTGTCCCCCAGCCCCCTAGGACATCCCCCAGACTGTTCCCCAAACCCCTGGGATGTCCCCCGCGTCCCCTCAGGCTCCCAGCCCTGCGACCCCCCCGTCGGCGCTGGAGCGCGCGCGGGCGCTGGAGCGGCGCTTCGGCGAGCTGTCGGCGCTGGCGGGCGAGCGCCGGGCCCGGCTGGAGGAGTCGCGGCGCTTCTGGCAGTTCCGCTGGGACGCGGGCCAGGAGGACGCCTGGATGGGCGAGCAGGAGCGGCTGCTCCGCGCCACCCGCGGCCACCGCGCCCGCCCGCGACCTCCCCGGCGCCCTGCGCCTGCTGAGCCAGCACCACGCCTTCCAGAGCCAGCTGGGCGGCCGCGCCGCGGCACTGGAGCGGGCGCTGGAGCGCGGCCGCGAGCTGGCGGCGCAGGGGGGGCCGCGGGGCGGCCGAGGCGGCCGCGCTGGTGCGGGACATGGAGCAGCGCTGGCGCTCGCTGGTCGACCTGGCGGCCGAGCGGCACCGGAGCCTGCGGGAAGCCGCCGGCGTCTTCCAGTTCCAGGCGGAGGCGGCGGAGGCGGCGGCGCGGCTGGAGGACACGCGGCGCCTGGCGGCCGGCGCCGGGACGGGCCGCGACGAGCACACGGCGCGCAGCCTGGCGCGGCAGCACCGCGCCGTGCAGGACGAGCTGCGCGGGCACCGCGCCGCCATCGACGCCCTGCGCCGGCAGGTGGCCGCGCTGCCGCCTGGCGTGGCCGAGGATCCCGGCGTGGCGGCGCCGGTGGCGGAGCTGGAGCGGAGCTACCGGGAGGTGGAGGAGCTGGTCGAGCGCCGGCGCCGGGAGCTGGAGGACGCGCTGAGGTTCTTCACCATGCGCGGCGAGGCGGACGCCTGCGCGCTGTGGCTGGGCGAGAAGGAGCAGTGGCTGCTGGCCGTGGCCGTGCCGGAGCGCCTGGAGGACCTGGAGGTGGTGCAGCAGCGGTGAGCACCGGTGACAAGCCCCCCCGGCGCCACGCGGTGTCCCCGGCGCGGCGCTGAGCGCCACGAGTGGCCCGCAGGTTTGAGACGCTGGAGCCGGAGATGAACCAGCTGGCGTCGCGCGTGGGCGCCGTGAACCGCGCGGCCGAGGAGCTGCTGAGCGCCGGGAGCAACCAGGAGGGCGTCCGCGCCACCCGCCAGCAGCTCAACGACAGGTGGGAGCACGGGGGCTGCGCGGCGGGTGCTGACGGGGCTGGGGTCTCCAACAGGGGGTGCTCTGGGTGGGATGATGCTCTGGGCAGGATGATGCTCCGGGCAGATTGACGTTCTGGACAGGATGATGCTCTGGGCAGGATGATGCTCTGGACAGGATGATGTTCCAGGCAGGTTGACGTTCTGGGCAGGATGATGCTCTGGACAGGATGATTCTCTGGACAGGATGGTGCTCCAAGCAGGTGTGGTCCAGGTGATGTCCCAGGCAGGGTCTGGGTTCTCTGGGCAGGATGATGCTCTGAGCAGGATGATGTTCAGGATAGGATGGGTTCTTCGGGCAGGATGAGGGTCTGGACAGGATGATGTTCCAGGCAGGATGATGCTCTGGGCAGGATGATGTTCCAGGCAGGATGATGCTCTGGACAGGATGGTGCTCCAAGCAGGTGTGGTCCAGGTGATGTCCCAGGCAGGGTCTGGGTTCTCTGGGCAGGATGATGCTCCAGACAGGACGATGTTCAGGATAGGGATGGGTTCTTCAGGCAGGATGAGGCTCTGGACAGGATGATGTTCCAGGCAGGTTGACGTTCTGGACAGGATGGTGCACTGGACATGATGGTGCTCTGGACAGGATGATGCTGTGGACAGGATGATGCTCTGGGCAGGATGATGTTCCAGGCAGGATGATGCTCTGGACAGGATGATGTTCAGAACAGGGTCTGGGTTTTCCAGAGATGATGATGCTCTGGACAGGATGGTGCTCCGGACAGAATGATGTTCCAGGCAGGATGACATTCTGGACAGGATGACGCTCCAAGCAGGGGTGGTTTCTCCAGGGATAACGGTCTCCCAGGCAGGATGATGCTCTGGGCAGGTTGACGTTCTGGACAGGATGACGCTCTGGACAGAATGATGCTCCAGACAGGATGATGCTCTGGGCAGGATGATGCTCTGGGCAGGTTGACGTTCCAGACAGGATGACGCTCTGGACAGGATGACGCTTTGGACAGGATGATGCTCTGGACAGGATGATGCTCCAGACAGGATGATGCTCCAGACAGGATGATGTTCCAGGCAGGTTGACGTTCTGGACAGGATGACGCTCCAAGCAGGGGTGGTTTCTCCAGGGATAACAGTCTCCCAGGCAGGATGATGCTCTGGGCAGGTTGACGTTCTGGACAGGATGACGTTCTGGACAGGATGATGTTCTAGGCAGGATGATGTTCCGGGCAGGATGATGCTCTGGACAGGATGGTGCTCCAACCAGGTGTGGTTTCTCCAGGGATAATGGTGTTCCAGGCAGGACAATGTTAAGGGCAGGCGCGTGTTCTCTGGGCCGGTTGACACTCCAGGCAGGATGATGTCCCAGGCAGGGTCTGGGTTCTCTGGGCAGGATGATGCTCCAGGCAGGACGATGTTCAGGACAGGGATGGGTTCTTCGGGCAGGATGAGTCTCTGGGCAGGATGATGTTCCCGGCAGGTTGACGTTCTGGATAGGACGATGTGCCAGACAGGATGATGCTCTGGCCAGGATGATGTTCTGGGCAGGTTGACATTCTGGATAGGACGATGTCCCAGACAGGATGATGATTTGGACAGGATGATGTTCCAGGCAGGTTGACATTCTGGATAGGACGATGTCCCAGACAGGATGATGTTCTGGGCAGGATGATGTCCCGGGCAGGATGATGTTCCAGACAGGATGATGTCCCAGACAGGATGATGTTCCAGTCAGGATGATGCTTTGGACAGCACGATGCTCCGGGCAGGATGATGTCCCGGGCAGGATGATGCTCCGGGCAGGGTGACGTTCTGGATAGCACAATGTCCCAGACAGGCTGGTGCTCTGGTCGGGGCGCACGTTCCCCGGCTGTTGCCGCTCTGGCCAGGCTCCCCGTCCCCTGACCGCGCAGGTGGGAGCGCTTCCGCACGCTGGCCGAGCAGAAGAAGGCGGCGCTGAGCTCGGCGCTGGACCTGCAGAACTTCCAGCTGGAGTGCGATGAGGCCGCGGCGTGGATGCGCGACAAGACCGATGCCATCGCGTCCACCCGGGGCCTCGGCAACGACCCCCCCGGCGTCGCCGCGCTGCAGCGCAAGCTCTTGGCCGTGGAGCGCGACCTGGACGCCATCCAGGCCAAGCTGCGCCACTTACAAGCTGAGGGGGAGAAGCTGGTGGCCCGGCACCCCGCGGAAGCCTCGGCGGTGCCGGCGCGGCTGTCGGCGCTGGACGGCGAGTGGGACGAGCTGCGTGGCGCGCTGCGGCGGCGCGAGGAGGCGCTGGGGGAGGCCAGCAAGCTGCAGGGTGTCCTGCGCGACCTGGCGGTGCTGCAGGGCTGGGTGGCCCAAACCGCCGCCGCTGTGGCCACCGAGGACGCGCCGGCCACGCTGGCCGAGGCTGAGCGGCTGCTGAGCCAGCACGAGGCGCTGGGCGAGGAGATGGCGCGCTACGGCGGCGAGTACCGCAGCGCGCGGGCCGCGGGCCAGGAGGTGACGCGCGGACAGACGGACGCGGTGCTGCGGCAGCGGCTGGAGGCGCTGGACGCCGGCTGGGAGGAGCTGGGCAGGATGTGGGAGAACCGGCGCCAGCGGCTGTGCCAGGCCCTGGCGTTCCAGATGTTCCTCCGCGACGCCAAACAGCTGGAGGGCGTCCTCGGCAAGCAGGTGAGGCGCCAAGGGGACGTGACGCCGGGGGTGGCGGGGGGGACGCGGTGACGGTGACACCGGTGACGGTGACGCCGCCCGCAGGAGTACGCGGTGGCACACGCCGACGTGCCCGGGACGGTGCCGGGAGCCGAGGCCGCCGTCAAGAAGCTGGAGGATGTGGTGGGCACCGTGGACGCCGCCGGCGAGCGGCTGCAGGGGGTGGTGGCCGCCGGGGAGAAGTTGGTGGCCGAGGGCAACCCCCACGGTGAGGAGGCACGGGAGGCGGTGGCGGCGCTGGAGAGCAGGTGAGGGCGGCTATGGGGGTACCGGAGTGGCCATGGGGGGTACCGGTGTGGCCACGGGGGGTACCAGAGTGGCCATGGGGGTACCGGAGTGGCCATGGGGGTACCGGAGTGGCTGTCACCGTCACCGTCACCTGGGTCCTCCAGGCACCGCGGGAACCGGGAGGCGGCGCAGGAGCTGCTGGAGCGGCTGAGGGACAACCTGGAGCTGCAGCGGTTCCTGCAGAAGGCGCAGGAGGTACTGGGGGAGGAGGAGGAGGGTGGGATGAAGATGAGGATGGGGTGGGATGAGGATGAGGATGAGGATGGGATGGGATGGGATGGGATGGGATGGGATGGGATGGGATGGGATGGGATGGGAT